>LR778283.1:47895338-47963804 GCA_902810595.1 Coregonus sp. 'balchen'
ATCTGATAATTCATGCTACTATGCGTATAGTGAAATCATTCCAAACCCCATCCCTACTCTTCAGTGTGTGTGTGTGTGTGTGTGTGTGTGTGTGTGTGTGTGTGTGTGTGTGTGTGTGTGTGTGTGTGTGTGTGTGTTTGTGGTCTCTGCACCACCCAATGATCTCACACCTCACAGCTTCATTACAACTTCAAGGATCTCTAAACTCACTGACAGTTTAGAAAATAGGACAGATAATATTGATGTGGAGCAGATATCACCAGAGTACTTTGTTCAGGAGGAAGTCAACTGTAACGTTACTCACCAACGGTGTATATACTGCAGTCTGTCAGCTTGTTGATGGAGGCTTCCTGGTACACTCCATCAGGGTTCTTCACCTCCACTACAGCACCAACCTGGCAGACCAGACATACGGCTGTTAACATTCAATACTGGCTGACTGACAGCCTGGGATGGCTGACTGACTGCCTGGGATGGCTGACTGACAGCCTGGGATGGCTGACTGACTGCCTGGGATGGCTGACTGACTGCCTGGGATGGCTGACTGACTGCCTGGGATGGCTGACTGACTGCATGGGATGGCTGACTGAAGAGCCGTCTTACCTTCAGAGGGCCTTGGATGCTGTCATCATGGACCTCCACTGTGGTCAGGTCTGGTTTAAAGGTCACCTGAAGAGGAAGAGGAGGAGAGTGGGGGAAGAGGGGGAGGAGGTTAGAGGGTTGATTCCTCCACATCACAAGGCCTGGGAGCGACAACCTCTGCCCTTACCTCATCCCTGGCTGATAGAAGGACTCATCCCATGTAATGCCCTGATCTGAACTCATCCTACCTCCTCATGCCCTAAACTCATCCGCTGGTGGACAGAACGACCAACGTACTGCTGTAGACTTACCCCTGACTGACAGAGGAGCCGCTGTCCACCTCTCCATGACTAGGAGAGGTGACAGAGGTCTTGAGCTGCCTCCAGCTACTTTATCACTTTAAATCAACAGGCTTTAACGTGAAACAGTCAGACAAGAGATCACAACACTACAGTCAGAGAGAGGTTTCTCCGTCAAAATATTAGCTTCACACTGTCGTGTACAGCCTTCCCCCTCAGCAGTACAGTCAGATCATCATATCAAGTGGTTGTAATCTTGCATTTGTGTGACAGCCTAGATGCCACATAGCATCAAGCAGACACAAACTCTTCCCTTCGCTCGTCCACAGAGGAAAACAGGATGGATGGTGTCTTGATAACTTTGACCCAACATTCTGTCCACACCGCTAGACAGTATTTGGGGTGTTTTTTCCAGTCTCCCTACATAATGATGAGTGAGGAGAGGCGTTTTAGACATAATTATGGACCATAGCGATATTTTTATTTTATTTCAACCAATGGCATCGTCGGTTGATTGAGCCTCTAGTCTGATCTAAAAATGAATGGAGTGCCTTGGAGCAATTATTATGGCCTTTGTGTTTCACCGATTGCACGATCCCACTAGCAACGAGTAGATCTGTTTGGCCTTGTTCAATAGATCCATTGGACTGCATAGGGGACATAAATCCCTATACATTTCAGCTGCTTGATAGGCAGCAGGTGGTTAAGAGTATTAGCTGCTTGATAGGCAGCAGGTGGTTAAGAGTATTAGCTGCTTGATAGGCAGCAGGTGGTTAAGAGTATCAGCTGCTTGATAGGCAGCAGGTGGTTAAGAGTATTAGCTGCTTGATAGGCAGCAGGTGGTTAAGGGTATTAGCTGCTTGATAGGCAGCAGGTGGTTAAGAGTATTAGCTGCTTGATAGGCAGCAGGTGGTTAAGGGTATTAGCTGCTTGATAGGCAGCAGGTGGTTAAGAGTATTAGCTGCTTGATAGGCAGCAGGGTGGTTAGGGTATTAGCTGCTTGATAGGCAGCAGGTGGTTAAGGGTATTAGCTGCTTGATAGGCAGCAGGTGGTTAAGGGTATTAGCTGCTTGATAGGCAGCAGGTGGTTAAGAGTATTAGCTGCTTGATAGGCAGCAGGTGGTTAAGGGTATTAGCTGCTTGATAGGCAGCAGGTGGTTAAGGGTATTAGCTGCTTGATAGGCAGCAGGTGGTTAAGAGTACTGAGCCAGTAACCAAAAGTTCGCTGGTTCGAAATCCCCAAGCCGACTAGGTGAAAAAAATCTGTCGATGTGTTCTTGAGCAAGGCACTTAACCCTAATTGCTCCTGTAAGTTGTTTTGGATAAGAGCTTCTGTTAAATTATGTAAATGATATTGTGTGATGCTAACAGAGGTCTATTTTCTGGGTGATGTGAACATTGACTGGTTAAGCAACTACCGTAAAACCTCAATTAATAGCCTGGGCCTTTATTTGCTTAAATCACTGAACACAACAGGAGCTTATTAGAGACAGGCTTCTATTTGAGACAGGCTTCTATTTGAGCCAGGCGTCTATTTCCTTAATGCACACAGCTTTTGCTCATTTGCATAGTTAATTGTTTAAATACAGCATTAACTTCCAGCATTTTAATACATTTCTTCATTTCCTGCACTAATGCGTTATCTTTTACACACGGTCATGTTTCTTTTGTCTTAGTATTCCCTCTGACTGGGAATTCTTTCCACTAGAGGGTGAACAGACGATTTCTTTGGGTCTGTAGTCCCGAAGTTGTTGACTGTTTTTGTGTTTGTCAGTTAGATAGCAGTATTCAGCTGTTAGCAGCCAATGGCTAGAAATTTCTAACTGGTGATAAAAATGGACGATTCACAATTTTGCAAAGAAAAAGTGCAGTGTTCTTTCGCCCATCTTAATCTTTTATTTTTATTGGCCAGTCTGAAATATGGCTTTTTCTTTGCAACTCTGCCTAGAAGGTCAGCATCCCGGAGTCGCCTCTTCACTGTTGACGTTGAGACTGGTGTTTTCCGGGTACTATTTAATGAAGCTGCCAGTTGAGGACCTGTGAGGCGTCTGTTTCTCAATCTAGATACGCTTATTTATTTGTCCTCTTGCTCAGTTGTGCACCGGGGCCTCCCACTCCTCTTTCTATTCTGGTTAGAGTCAGTTTGTGCTGTTCTGTGAAGGGAGTAGTACACAGCATTGTACGAGATCTTCAGTTTCTTGGTAATTTCTCGCATGGAATAGCCTTCATTTCTCAGAACAAGAATAGACTGACGAGTTTCAGAACAAAGTTATTTGTTTCTGGCCATTTTGAGCCTGTAATCGAACCCACAATTGCTGATGCTCCAGATACTCAACTAGTCTCAAGAAGGCCAGTTTTATTGCTTCTTTAATCAGCACAACAGTTTTCAGCTGTGCTAACATAATTGCAAAAGGGTTTTCTAATGATCAACTAGCCTTTTAAAATGATAAACTTGGATTAGCAAACACAACATACCATTGGACCACAGGACATGGGCCTCTATACGCCTATGTAGATATTCCAATAAAAATCTGCCGTTTCCAGCTACAATAGCCATTTACAACATTAACGACGTCTACACTGTATTTCTGATCAATTTGATGTTATTTTAATGGACCAAAAAATTGCTTTTCTTTCGAAAACAAGGACATTTCTAAGTGAATCCAAACTTTTGAACGGTAGTGTACATGCAAACCGTTTTACACCAAGTACATTACAATGCCAGAATTTGAAAGAAGCGGTTTCATTTTGTTTTTGCACTACAGAATTCATTGCCCCTCATAGTAACAATGATATATTTTTTCCTGATTTATCTGTTGGAATACGTCTGCAGATGAACAGTAAAGGCCCTGATGGACCAAGACCCCTGATGCTGGACACCTCTAAAGACCCCTGATGCTGGACACCTCTAAAGACCCCTGATGCTGGACACCTCTAAAGACAACCGATGCTGGACACCTCTAAAGACAACCGATGCTGGACACCTCTAAAGACCCCTGATGCTGGACACCTCTAAAGACCCCTGATGCTGGACACCTCTAAAGACCCCTGATGCTGGACACCTCTAAAGACCCCTGATGCTCTCTAAAGACCCCTGATGCTGGACACCTCTAAAGACCCCTGATGCTCTCTAAAGACCCCTGATGCTGGACATCTCTAAAGACCCCTGATGCTGGACATCTCTAAAGACCCCTGATGCTCTCTAAAGACCCCCTGATGCTGGACACCTCTAAAGACCCCTGATGCTCTTAAAGACCCCTGATGCTGGACACCTCTAAAGGACCCCTGATGCTGGACACCTCTAAAGACCCCTGATGCTGGACACCTCTAAAGACCCCTGATGCTGGACACCTCTAAAGACCCCTGATGCTGGACACCTCTAAATACCCCTGATGCTGGACACCTCTAAAGACCCCTGATGCTGACTCGTAAAGACCTGTGCTGACACCTCTAAAGACCCCTGATGCTGGACACCTCTAAAGACCCCTGATGCTGGACACCTCTAAAGACCCCTGATGCTGGACCATCTCTAAAGACCCCCTGATGCTGGACACCTCTAAAGACCCCTGATGCTGGACATCTCTAAAGACCCCTGATGCTGGACATCTCTAAAGACCCCCTGATGCTCTCTAAAGACCCCCTGATGCTGGACACCTCTAAAGACCCTGATGCTCTCTAAAGACCCCTGATGCTGGACACCTCTAAAGACCCCCTGATGCTGGACACCTCTAAAGACCCCTGATGCTGGACACCTCTAAAGACCCCTGATGCTCTCTAAAGACCCCTGATGCTCTCTAAAGACCCCTGATGCTGGACACCTCTAAAGACCCCTGATGCTGGACACCTCTAAAGACCCCTGATGCTGGACACCTCTAAAGACCCCTGATGCTGGACACCTCTAAAGACCCCTGATGCTGGACACCTCTAAAGACCCCTGATGCTGGACACCTCTAAAGACCCCTGATGCTGGACATCTCTAAAGACCCCTGATGCTGGACATCTCTAAAGACCCCTGATGCTCTCTAAAGACCCCTGATGCTGGACACCTCTAAAGACCCCTGATGCTGGACATCTCTAAAGACCCCTGATGCTGGACATCTCTAAAGACCCCTGATGCTCTCTAAAGACCCCTGATGCTGGACACCTCTAAAGACCCCTGATGCTCTCTAAAGACCCCTGATGCTGGACACCTCTAAAGACCCCTGATGCTGGACACCTCTAAAGACCCCTGTGAATCCTCCACTATCAAACAACTACAGAGGAGACCTCCCTGCCTGCCTCCCAGTCCCAACCCCAAAACTGATGCAGCACTTTCTCCATGTACCAGGCCACACACAGAGACTGATGACCGGATCATAGACATGGACAGCTTCAGCTCTACGGCTGGCTGGGATCATAGACATGGACAGCTTCAGCTCTACGGCTGGCTGGGATCATAGACATGGACAGCTTCAGCTCTACGGCTGGCTGGGGATCATAGACATGGACAGCTTCAGCTCTACGGCTGGGCTGGGATCATAGACATGGACAGCTTCAGCTCTACGGCTGGCTGGGGATCATAGACATGGACAGCTTCAGCTCTACGGCTGGCTGGGATCATAGACATGGACAGCTTCAGCTCTACGGCTGGCTGGGATCATAGACATGGACAGCTTCAGCTCTACGGCTGGCTGGGATCATAGACATGGACAGCTTCAGCTCTACGGCTGGCTGGGATCATAGACATGGACAGCTTCAGCTCTACGGCTGGCCGGCATAGTGAAGGAATGGGATGAAATGAGCGTTGATCTGATGCTGTGCTGACGGCCTACAGTGCCAGACCAGAGGTTTACTTTGCTCTGTAAACATGGCCTTCCTTTTGAGAGTACGTTACTTCATTAAAGGCCTGCCAGCATCACATGATCACCTTCAATTTGCCGGGCAGCTCCTCCTGAAAGACTCTTCACAAAACGTGACATCACACATCCCAACTTGCCAACGAATCATT
This sequence comes from Coregonus sp. 'balchen', assembly GCA_902810595.1. Classification (NCBI taxonomy): domain Eukaryota; kingdom Metazoa; phylum Chordata; class Actinopteri; order Salmoniformes; family Salmonidae; genus Coregonus; species Coregonus sp. 'balchen'. Next base: position 47,901,207 of record LR778283.1, read on the forward strand.
GGTTTAGAAGACAAAAGAAGAGTGAGAAGGTGATTTTAGCCTATTGAAACAACACAGACCATCCCCTCCCCAAACCCCTTGCTGCACACCTGAACCTTATTTTGATTTAGATTGTGGTTGGTTGTGTACATGTGAGGTCATTTGAATGGGGTGATAATTTTTTTTATTTAACCTTTATTTAACTAGGCAAGTCAGTTAAGAACAAATTCTTATTTACAATGACGGCCTACACCGGCCAAACCCGGACGACGCTGGGCCAATTGTGCGCCGCCCTATGGGACTCCCAATCACGGCCAGTTGTGATACAGCCTGGAATCGAACCAGGGGGTCTGTAGTGACGCCTCAAGCACTGAGATGCAGTGCCTTAGACCGCTGCGCCACTCGGGAACCCAACTGTTTGTGATGACAATGGGCCTTTAAACAGTTAGTTCAGACTAAATCTATAGAGGTCTTTACACAGTTAGTTCAGATTAAAACTATAGAGGTCTTTAAACAGCTAGATGCATTGATCCACCTATGCTGCTACGTCTTACCCGGACCACCTGTCAGCCATAGCTCTATTACAAATATATTGTTGGCCTCTTTCTCCTCCTCTAATCCCCAACTCTGTGTTTCTGGGGCTCTACCTGCCTCTAGGGGGTATATTATGTCTGGGCTGTGTTTTTGATCTGGTTCTAGCCATTTTTCAGTTGACCATTTGTCTTGGTAGCTAAGGGACAGGTTGAAAATGTCAGTGAAGACACTTGCCAGTTTGTCAGCGCATGCTCTGAGTACATGTCCTGGTAATCCGCCTGGCCCTGCGAATGTTGACCTGTTTATGTCTTATTTCACTGGACGTCCCATGTCTCCTTGAATAGCAAGGCTTGGAGTAAGTTCTCATTTACCTGCATAGACCTGGCACAAGTCATTGGTGTTAGCTGTTGTTTTGAGGGTGACATTTCAACTGTAGAATTATGTCAATGGTAACCAATTTTCAATACAGACAAACGTTGTCTAAAATGTGTAAAATTGTGCCTTTGAAAATGTATATCCAGAAAAAAACTAATATGCAAACAAACTATTGTACATTTTAGTCATTTAGCAGACACTCTTATCCAGAGCGTACATGAGCAATTAGGGTTAATTAGGGTTAAGTGCCTTGCTTAAGGGCACAGACAGATTTTTCACCTAGTGGGCTCGGGGATTAGAACCAGCGACCTTTCGGTTACTGGCACAACGCTCTTACCCACTAAATTACCTGCCGCCCGAACCTTATACAATTATTTATTATAAACTGGGTGGTTCGAGCCCTGAATGCTGATTGGCTGACAGCCGTGGTATATCAGACCGTATACCATGGGTATGACAAAACATTTATTTTTACTGCTCTAATTACGTTGGTAACCAGTTTATAATAGCAATAAGGCACCTTGGGGGTTTGTGGTATATGGCCAATATACCACAGGCTAAGGACTGTATCCAGGGACTCCGTGTTGCATCGTGCATTATGAACAGCCCTTAGCCGTGGTATATTCGCCATATACCACACCCCCTCAGGCCTTACTGCTTCATTCAAGCACACTTTCTCATGTATAAATAAAATCGGACATTTTCCTATTTAAAATTTGTTGTGCCGGGAGAAAGTGCAGTGATGACACTTTGGGGGAGAAATAAACAGAGAGAGAGGAAGAGAAAGAGAGGTGAGAAGGATGGCAGAGAGACAAAAATAATGGTGTTCCAAAAAAGGTCCAGTTGCCAGGACCACAAATACAAATTCCATCTAGACACCGTTGCCCTAGAGCACACAAAAAACTATACATACCTCGGCCTAAACATCAACACCACAGGTAACTTCCACAAAGCTGTGAACGATCTGAGAGACAAGGCAAGAAGGGCCTTCTATGCCATCAAAAGGAACATTAAATTTGACATACCAATTAGGATCTGGCTAAAAATACTTGAATAAGTTATAGAACCCATTGCCCTTTATGGTTGTGAGGTCTGGGGTCCGCTCACCAACCAAGAATTCACAAAATGGGACAAACACCAAATTGAGACTCTGCATGCAGAAATCCTCTGTGTACAACGTAAAACACCAAATAATGCATGCAGAGCAGAATTAGGCCAATACCCGCTAATTGTCAAAATCCAGAAAAGAGCCGTTAAATTCTATAACCACTTAAAAGGAAGCGATTCCCAAACCTTCCATAACAAAGCCATCATCTACAGAGAGATGAACTTGGAGAGGAGTCCCCTAAGTAAGCTGGTCCTGGGGCTCTGTTCACAAACACAAACAGACCCCACAGAGCCCCAGGACAACAACAACAACAACAACACAATTAGACCCAACCAAATCATGAGAAAACAAAAAGAGAATTACTTGACACATTGGAAAGAATTTAATACAACCCATTTTATGTTTATTTATTTTCCCATTTGTACTTTAACTATTTGCACATTGTTGCAACACTGTATATATACATAATATGACATTTGAAATGTCTTTATTCTTTTGGAACTTCTGAGTGTAATAGTTTACTGTTAATATTTATTGGTTATTTCCCTTTTGTTTATTATCTGTTTCACTTGCTTTGGCAATGTTAACACACGTTTCCCATGCCAATAAAGCTCATAAATTGAATTGAAATTGAATTGAGAGAGAGGAAGAGAGAGAGGTGAGAAGGAGGGAGAGAGAGATGGAAGAGAGGTGAGGAGGGAGGGAGAGAGGAGAGGAAAGAGAGGGTGAGGGGGATAGGGGAAGGAGATGAGAGGAAGAGAGGTGAGGAGGGAGGGGAGAGAGAGAGAAGAGAGGGTGAGGGAGGGAGCGAGAGAAGACGAGAAGAGAGTGAGAAGGAGCGAGAAGAGAGTGAAAAGGAGAGAGCGCGAGAGAACGGAGGTGAGGAAGGAGAGAGAAGGAAGATAGGTGAGGGGAGAGGAGAGAGAGGAAGAGGAGGTGAGAGGAGGGGGGGAAGAGAGAGAGGAGAGAGAGGAGAGAGAGAGAGGGAAAGAGAAAGAGGTAGAGCAGTCCACAGCCTCTCTCTTCCCAGACCACCAACAGAGAAACTTTTGTAAGCGTAAAGATTCTTGACACATCTGACAAACCTCATGCCTGATCTCTGCTTTGATTCAAGGTCTGACAGAAACATTAATGTACTAAAGCAGTGAAGTGGAATTCATTAGAAGCTGAATATTCAGGACGATCACATGCAGCCTTAACTAATTGGTTTAATCTGTTACTGTGTTGAAATAACACCCCACACAAACGTAGTTCTATCGCAAGTAGCAATCTTCTAAATACGCAATCGAAAATCACTTTAAAAAGGCTAACACTGCTCCAAGACAAGTTATACTAGAAAGGTATAAACACTTCCTGGTAAACAAAGAAAAAAGCTCCTGCAAAGCTTAGACTGTCGTGCTTTTAAGAGCAAAGCCATTTGGACTTCAAGAGGTGTCCAATCTGCCAGGGCACCAAGGCCATTAACCAAATAGCCAATACAATTGATTATAAACAGAAATACACTATGTATTCTGTGAAAAACATATGTAAATAATTTGCCTACAGGTGACCGACTATATGTATTGGCTACAGCCTCATGGCCACACGGACGCTGACATGGGGGAGGAGCCAGAAATGTAGCCAAACTTTAATGAGCCTTTTAATTACACACACATATACATATATATATATATATATATACACATACACATATACATATATATATACACAGTGGAGAGAACAAGTATTTGATACACTGCCGATTTTGCAGGTTTTCCTACTTACAAAGCATGTAGAGGTCTGTCATTTTTATCATAGGTACACTTCAACTGTGAGAGACGGAATCTAAAACAAAAATCCAGAAAATCACATTGTATGATTTTTAAGTAATTAATTTGCATTTTATTGCATGACATAAGTATTTGATACATCAGAAAAGCAGAACTTAATATTTGGTACAGAAACCTTTGTTTACAATTACAGAGATCATACGTTTCAAGTTCGTCTTGACCAGGTTTGCACACACTGCAGCAGGGATTTTGGCCCACTCCTCCATACAGACCTTCTCCAGATCCTTCAGGTTTCGGGGCTGTCGCTGGGCAATACGGACTTTCAGCTCCCTCCAAAGATTTTCTATTGGGTTCAGGTCTGGAGACTGGCTAGGCCACTCCAGGACCTTGAGATGCTTCTTACGAAGCCACTCCTTAGTTGCCCTGGCTGTGTGTTTCGGGTCGTTGTCATGCTGGAAGACCCAGCCACGACCTATCTTCAATGCTCTTACTGAGGGAGAGAGGGTGTTGGCCAAGATCTCGCGATACGTGGCCCCTTCCATCCTCCCCTCAATACGGTGCAGTCGTCCTGTCCCCTTTGCAGAAAAGCATCCCCAAAGAATGATTTTTCCACCTCCATGCTTCACGGTTGGGATGGTGTTCATGGGGTTGTAATCATCCTTCTTCTTCCTCCAAACACGGCGAGTGGAGTTTAGACCAAAAAGCTATATTTTTGTCTCATCAGACCACATGACCTTCTCCCATTCCTCCTCTGGATCATCCAGATGGTCATTGGCAAACTTCAGACGGGCCTGGACATGCGCTGGCTTGAGCAGGGGGACCTTGCGTGCGCTGCAGGATTTTAACCCATGACGGCGTAGTGTGTTACTAATGGTTTTCTTTGAGACTGTGGTCCCAGCTCTCTTCAGGTCATTGACCAGGTCCTGCCGTGTAGTTCTGGGCTGATCCCTCACCTTCCTCATGATCATTGATGCCCCACGAGGTGAGATCTTGCATGGAGCCCCAGACCGAGGGTGATTGACCGTCATCTTGAACTTCTTCCATTTTCAAATAATTGCGCCAACAGTTGTTGCCTTCTCACCAAGCTGCTTGCCTATTGTCCTGTAGCCCATCCCAGCCTTGTGCAGGTCTACAATTTTAACCCTGATGTCCTTACACAGCTCTCTGGTCTTGGCCATTGTGGAGAGGTTGGAGTCTGTTTGATTGAGTGTGTGGACAGGTGTCTTTTTATACAGGTAACGAGTTCAAACAGGTACAGTTAATACAGGTAATGAGTGGAGAACAGGAGGGCTTCTTAAAGAAAAACTAACAGGTCTGCGAGAGCCGGAATTCTTACTGGTTGGTAGGTGATCAAACACTTATGTCATGCAATAAAATGCAAATTAATTACTTAAAAATCATACAATGTGATTTTCTGGATTTTTGTTTTAGATTCCATCTCTCACAGTTGAAGTGTACCTATGATAAAAATGACAGACCTCTACATGCTTTGTAAGTAGGAAAACCTGCAAAATCGGCAGTGTATCAAATACTTGTTCTCCCCACTGTATATACACATATACATATATATATATATATATATATACACAGTGAGGGAAAAAAGTATTTGATCCCCTGCTGATTTTGTACGTTTGCCCACTGACAAAGAAATTAGCAGTCTATAATTTTAATGGTAGGTTTATTTGAACAGTGAGAGACAGAATAACAACAAAAAAATCCAGAAAAACGCATATCAAAAATGTTATAAATTGATTTGCATTATAATGAGGGAAATAAGTATTTGACCCCTCTGCAAAACATGATTTAGGACTTGGTGGCAAAACCCTTGTTGGCAATCACAGAGGTCAGACGTTTCTTGTAGTTGGCCACCAGGTTTGCACATATCTCAGGAGGGATTTTGTCCCACTCCTCTTTGCAGATCTTCTCCAAGTCATTAAGGTTTCGAGGATGACGTTTGGCAACTCGAACCTTCAGCTCCCTCCACAGATTTTCTATGGGATTAAGGTCTGGAGACTGGCTAGGCCACTCCAGGACCTTAATGTGCTTCTTCTTGAGCCACTCCTTTGTTGCCTTGACCGTGTGTTTTGGGTCATTGTCATGCTGGAATATCCATCCACGACCCATTTTCAATGCCCTGGCTGAGGGAAGGAGGTTCTCACCCAAGATTTGACGGTACATGGCCCCGTCCATCGTCCCTTTGATGCGGTGAAGTTGTCCTGTCCCCTTAGCAGAAAAACACCCCCAAAGCATAATGTTTCCACCTCCATGTTTGATGGTGGGGATGGGTGTTCTTGGGGTCATAGGCAGCATTCCTCCTCCTCCAAACACGGCGAGTTGAGTTGATGCCAAAGAGCTCGATTTTGGTCTCATCTGACCACAACACTTTCACCCAGTTCTCCTCTGAATCATTCAGATGTTCATTGGCAAACTTCAGACGGGCCTGTATATGTGCTTTCTTGAGCAGGGGGACCTTGCGGGCGCTGCAGAATTTCAGTCCTTCACGGCGTAGTGTGTTACCAATAGTTTTCTTGGTGTCTATGGTCCCAGCTGCCTTGAGATCATTGACAAGATCCTCCCGTGTAGTTCTAGGCTGATTCCTCACCGTTCTCATGATCATTGCAACTCCACGAGGTGAGATCTTGCATGGAGCCCCAGGCCGAGGGAGATTGACAGTTCTTTTGTGTTTCTTCCATTTGCGAATAATCGCACCAACTGTTGTCACCTTCTCACCAAGTTGCTTGGTGATGGTCTTGTAGCCCATTCCAGCCTTGTGTAGGTCTACAATCTTGTCCCTGACATCCTTGGAGAGCTTTTTGGTCTTGGCCATGGTGGAGAGTTTGGAATCTGATTGATTGATTGCTTCTGTGGACAGGTGTCTTTTATACAGGTAACAAACTGAGATTAGGAGCACTCCCTTTAAAAGTGTGCTCCTAATCTCAGCTTGTTACCTGTATAAAAGACACCTGGGAGCCAGAAATCTTTCTGATTGAGAGTGGGTCAAATACTTATTTCCCTCATTAAAATGCAAATCAATTTATAACATTTTTGACATGCGTTTTTCTGGATTCTTTTGTTGTTATTCTGTCTCTCACTGTTCAAATAAACCTACCATTAAAATTATAGACTGATCATTTCTTTGTCAGTGGGCAAATGTACAAAATCAGCAGGGGATCAAATACTTTTTTCCCTCACTGTGTGTGTATATATTATATATATATATATATATATATATATATATATATATATATATATATATACACACACACATATATATATATTATATATATATATATATATATATAATGGATCCGAGCTCTGTCGCAGCCGGCCGCGACCGGGAGACTCATGGGCGGCGCACAATTGGCCCAGCGTCGTCCAGGGTAGGGGAGGGAATGGCCGGCAGGGATGTAGCTCAGTTGATAGAGCATGGCGTTTGCAACGCCAGGGTTGTGGGTTCGATTCCCACGGGGGGCCAGTATAAAAATATATATATAAAATATGTATTCACTAACTGTAAGTCACTCTGGATAAGAGCGTCTGCTAAATGACTAAAAAAAAAAAATAAATAATAATAATAATAATAATATATATATGCCAATCGCCAGTCATGTTTGACAAATATAATGTAGGATAATTAATATTAACGACTAAAAGCTTGATTCTGTCGACATACTGGAGGCGCTGTTCGTTAGGAGAGAAAGGCCAGTGCCTGTTGCACTGCAACCTCACCCACCTTTATCTCTGAGCAGAGGCAGTCAACATTTAACAAACACTTCGTAATGCCATTGAAAAAAGCATTTCTCTCATGTTCTGTTGGGTTTTAAATTAACTGTATTTCATTGTCCAGTAGCACCTCTAAGCAAGATTTGATTTAAGCGAAACGTTCTGATCTGTTGCATCACTCTCACTGCTTTTAAACTGTTATTTTTTTTAAATGTACAGTGGTTGTATTAAAGTCTGTTTTGGAATGGGTGGCCAGTAATAAACTGGTCCTGAACATCTGGAAAACTAAGAGCATTGTATTTGGTACAAATCATTCCCTAAGTTCTAGACCTCAGCTGAATCTGGTAGTGAATGGTGTGGCTGTTGAACAAGTTGAGGAGACTAAATTACTTGGTGTTACCTTAGATTGTAAACTATCATGGTCAAAACATATATATTGAATGGTTGTAAAGATGGGGAGAGGTCTGTCCGTAATAAAGAGATGCTCTGCTTTTATGACACCACACTCCACAAAGCAAGTCCTGCAGGCTCTAGTTTTATCTTATCTTGATTATTGTCCAGTCATGTGGTCCAGTGCTGCAAGGAAAGACCTAGTTAAGCTGCAGCTGGCCCAGAACAGAGCGGTACCTCTTGCTCTTCAATGTAATCAGAGGGCCAATATTTAATACTATGCATGCCAGTCTCTCTTGGCTGAAGAACAGATATAGCCCCTGGTTCTCCTCAGACTTGACTGCCCTTGACCAGCACAAAAACATCCTGTGGTGTACTGCATTAGCATCGAACAGCCCCCGTGATATGCAACTTTTCAGGGATGTCAGGAATCAATATACACAATCAGTCAGGAAAGCAAAGGCTAGCTTTTTCAAACAGAAATTTGCATCCTGTAGCACTAACTCCAAAAGGTTTTGGGACACTGTAAAGTCCATGGAGAATAAGAGCACCTCCTCCCAGCTGCCCACTGCACTGAGGCTAGGAAACACTGTCACCACCGATAAATCTACGATAATTGAGAATTTCAACAAGCATTTTGCTACGGCTGGCCATGCTTTCCACCTGGCTACCACTACCCCGGCCACCAGCTCTGCACCCTCCACTGCAACTTGCCCATGCCCCCCCCGCTTCTCCTTCACACAAATTCAGACAGCTGACGTTTTGAAAGAGCTGCAAAATCTGGACCCCTACAAATCATCTGGGCTAGACAATCTGGACCCTTTCTTTCTAAAAATAGCCGCCGAAATTGTCGCAACCCCTATTACTAGCCTGTTCAACCTCTCTTTCGTAACGTCTGAGATCCCCAGAGATTGGAAAGCTGCCGCGGTCATCCCCCTCTTCAAAGGGGGGGTGACTCTCTAGATCCAAACTGTTACAGACCTATATCCATCCTGCCCTGCCTTTCGAAAGTATTTGAAAGCCAAGTTAACAAACAGATCACCGACCATTTCGAATCCCACCGTACCTTCTCCGCTATGCAATCCGGTTTCCGAGCTGGTCATGGGTGCACTTCAGCCACGCTCAAGGTCCTAAACGATATTATAACCGTGATCGATAATAGACAGTACTGTGCAGCCGTCTTCATCGACCTGGCCAAGGCTTTCGACTCTGTCAACCACCGCATTCTTATTGGCAGACTAAATTGCCTTGGTTTCTCAAATGACTGCCTCACCTGGTTCACCAACTACTTCTCAGATAGAGTTCAATGTGTCAAATCAGAGGGCCTGTTGTCTGGACCTATGGCAGTCTCTGTGGGGGTGCCACAGGGTTCAATTCTCGGGCCGACTCTATTCTCTGTGTATATCAATGAAGTCGCTCTTGCTGCTGGTGATGCTCGGATCCACCTCTATGCGGACAACACCATTTTGTATTCATCTGGCCCTTCATTGGACACTGTGTTAACAAACCTCCAAACGAGCTTCAACGCCATACAACACTCCTTCCGTAGCCTCCAACTGCTCTTAAACACTAGTCAAACTAAATGCATGCTCTTCAATCGAACGCTGCTGGCACCCGCCCACCCGACTAGAATCACTACTCTCGACGGGTCTGACCTAGAGTATGTGGACAACTACAAATACCTAGGTGTCTGGTTAGACTGTAAACTCTCCTTCCAGACTCACATTAAGCATCTCCAATGAAAAGTTAGATCTAGAATCGGCTTCCTATTTCGCAACAAAGCCTCCTTCACTCATGCTGCCAAACATGCTCTCGTAAAACTGACTATCCTATCGATCCTTGACTTCGGCGATGTCATTTACAAAATAGCCTCCAACACTCTACTCAGCAAATTGGATGTAGTCTATCACAGTGCCATCCGTTTTGTCTCCAAAGCCCCATATAATACCCACCACTGTGACCTGTACGCTCTTGTTGGCTGGTCCTCACTACATATTCGTCGCCAAACCCACTGGCTCCAGGCCATCTATAAATCACTGCTAGACAAATCCCCGTCTTATCTTAGCTCACTGGTCACCATAGCAACACTTTGCCAGCGCAGCTCAACCGGGCTACACCCCCCCAAGAAACTATGATAAATCAGTACTTTACTTTGTCAAATTTACATCTGAGATGCCCCATTCACATGCTTCAGCTGGCGATCAAAAACGCTGTTAACAAGCACGACAACATTAATAGGCTGTTAGTGAAAGTCGGGCACCTGGTGAAAAGTGTACGCAAGAGCACAGAGGAAACCGACCAATTAGGTGTCCGCCCCACAAATGCCTGCGCCATTCGATGGAGCAGCCAGCTGCGGATGATTCAGTCGTTCATCCGGTTGTTCCAAAAAGACCCGTTATGGCAAAACAAACTCAAGTCTAATGTTGCTAACATCACCCTGAATCAAGTACGGCAGCTGACGCACCTTGTCAGTGTGCTGACACCACTAGCAGACCTCACAGACAAAATGCAGAAGGAGCTGGGGAACCTGGGGATGATCCTCCCTGCTGTCACAGAAATCAAATCCCTGCTCACCGATTACACTCACGCTGCACTTCCAATGGGCATCGCTGCTTTTGCAGAAACATTGGCAAACAACGTGTCAATTCGCTATGGAATATACTATACTGATTAACATCTCATTTTAGCGTCAGTGTTAGATCCCCTTTCCAGACAGAATGGATAATCCGAGATGAGTCTGCATGCAACAAATTCGGGGAGATAAAGTAAGGCTGTGGTTTAAGCTAAAAGTGAAATACATGCAGATTTTGTTCCTTTTTTGGAGTGAGCGGGGGGCGATTTGAGTGGAGCGCGATGCAAACTGAGTTGAGCGCTGAGCGATAATGAGCGGACTGGCCTGATGTGGCTTTGAGCGGGGGGAGCGGGGGGGTGAACAGCTCCGTGAGCGCTGAGCGATAATGAGCGGACTGGCCTGATGTGGCTTTGGGCGGGGGGAGCGAGGGGGTGAACAGCTCCGTGAGCGAGGAGCTGAGATTCTCACCGCTCCACTCCGCTCATATGCTCTGGTATGTACTGACATGTAATGTTTTTCCATTATGTGTCGGACCCCAGTAAGACAAGCTGTCTCCACTGGCGTCGGCTAATGGGGATCCTAATAAAGGAGTTCCACTGCTCCAGCAGCCCACACACACCAATGTTTCCGTTAGCCGGTAAGACTGCTTTTTGCCGTAAAAAAAATAGAAAAGCCGATAAATAAAATTGTCAGGAGAAGAAAAAAATCCCATTGCTAAATAATGCTTTATAGCCTATTAAAATGATGGAAATACCAGTTGATGTACATACATTTGACATGCGTATCGTCTGTGGGGATATTTGCATAATGTAGTGGCATTAAATTAAAGTGTATAATCGTTATGTATGTTATTCATCACATGAAATAGAAAGAGCTAATATATATATATATATCATACAGACAGAGCCTTTGAGAGGAACATCTGACTGACATAAGCCCAATCAGTGCGCAACAAATCTAAACGTAATCTTGTGATAAAAAAAAAAGTTTTTTTGCCACGATTAAAAGACCTAGTATATATTTTTTCTCATCTGGTAATTGAAGTGCGATTTCATTCGCGTTGGCAACGGAAGGCAGGCTTCATCAGTGCGTCACACACCACTTTGCAATGAGCTGGAGGCAGTACGCATTTTGAAACAGCTACTTAAATTGTTTGAAACCTGAACGTTTTACTCCATATGAGGCATGTTTTACCTTGCTTCAGAGTAGCCTAGGCAAAATCCCACCACATCCTTGGAGGCAATTATTTTATACTGACTTCCATAAGCCGTTGAAACCAGCAGCCCATTTCTCTCATCTTCTGGGTTTCAACTTCTCTTTGTCTGGTAGTCAAATGCACATTGGCGCGTAGTCTACTGTCTAAACGTTCTGATCGTAGTCTACTGTCTAAACGTTCTGATCGTAGTCTACTGTCTAAACGTTCTGATCGTAGTCTACTGTCTAAACGTTCTGATCGTAGTCTACTGTCTAAACGTTCTGATCGTAGTCTACTGTCTAAACGTTCTGATCGTAGTCTACTGTCTAAACGTTCTGATCGTAGTCTACTGTCTAAACGTTCTGATCGTAGTCTACTGTCTAAACGTTCTGATCGTAGTCTACTGTCTAAACGTTCTGATCGTAGTCTACTGTCTAAAACGTTCTGATCTTAGTCCTGTCTAACGTCTGATCGTATTCCTGTCTAAACGTTTGATCGTCTATACTGGTAAACGTTCCTGATCGTAGTCTACCTGTCCTAAAACCGTTCTGATCGTAGTCTACTGTCTAAACGTTCTGATCGTAGTCTACTGTCTAAACGTTCTGATCGTAGTCTACGTCTAAACGTTCTGATCGTAGTCTACTGTCTAAACGTTCTGATCGTAAAGTCTACTGTCTAAACGTTTCTGATCGTAGTCTACTGTCTAAACGTTCTGATCGTAGTCTACTGTCTACTAAACGTTCTGATCGTAGTCTACTGTCCTAAACGTTCTGATCGTAGTCTACTGTCTAAACGTTCTGATCGTAGTCTACTGTCTAAACGTTCTGATCGTAGTCTACTGTCTAAACGTTCTGATCGTAGTCTATGTCTAACTCTGATCGGTTCTTTTTTATATTATTTTTTATATTTTTTTTTCCCCCTTCGACCAGACCCTTTTCCCCCCCCCTTTAACCTGACTGCCCCCCCTCCCAATAAAAGAAACCCCTTCCATTAAAAAATTTTTTTTCCCCCCGTTTAAATCCTTAAATTTTTTCTCACCCGGGAAATTTCCCTTTCATCCTTGGAACCCCCCCCTCCTCACCCATTTTCTCCCCCCTTTCAATCCCTGGGGGCTCCCCCCCTTTTAAAACCAGTACTTTTTTTAAACCAAATTTTTCCCCCCCTTTAAAAGTTTTTCCTTTTTCCCAAGTATTTTAAAAAAATCCACCTTTATCCCCCTTGGGGGCTTATTTTTATCTTTTCCCTCCCCCCCTTAAAACCAGGGGGATTTCCCCCCTCTTTTCCCGGGGTTTCCCCCCTTTTTCCCCTTTTCCCGGTTTTCCCCCCTTCCTTTCCTATCCTTTTCTTTTCTTTTCCTTGCCCTTTTAATAATGTTTTTTTTAAATGGAAACCCCCCCCGTTTCCCCTTCCAAAATCTTCCCCCCTCCCAACCAAAGGGAACCTTTCCCTTTACCATTTAACCCCCCCTTCCTTCCCCTAATAGTTTCCCCCTCCTTTTTGGGGACCCCCCCTTTTAAATTAATTTCCCCCATAGGAACTTCCTTTAATCCAGACCCCTTCCCCCTATTTTCTCCCCCCTTCGCCATCCTTGGGGTATTTTTTATTTTTTAATCTCCCCCCCTTTAAATAAGGGTTCCCCCCCCTTTCCCTTCCTGTATCTCCCCCCCTTTCCCTCTCTACCCATTTTTTCCCCCCCCTTATCCATGTATCTCCCTCCCTCCCTATCCATGTTTCTCCCCCCTCTCTTCCATGTATCCCCTCCCTCTTTTCCCCCGGGTATCTCCCCCCCTTTCTTTTATCCATGAAATCTCCCTCCCTCCCTCCCCCCACCCCGGGTTTCTCCCCCCTCTCAAAATCCATGTATCTCCCTCCCCTCTTCCATGTATCTCCCTCCCCCTCTCTATCCATGTTTCCCCCCCCTCCCTCTCTATCCATGAAATCCCCCTCCCTCTCAAATCCTTACCCCATCCCCCTTTTCCCCTCCCCCTATCCATGTACTCCCTCCCCTCTCTATCCATTATTTTCCCTCCCCTTTTCCCCATGTTCTTCTCCCCCCTCTCTATCCTGTATCTCCCTCCCCCTCTTCCAGTATCTCCCTCCCTCTCTACCCATGTATCTCCCCCCTCTCTACCCCATGTTCCCCTCCCCCCCTTTTATCCATGAAATCTCCCCCCTCTCTTCCATGTATCCTCCCTCCCTCTCTTCCATTTCTCCTCCCCCCCTATCCATGTACCCCCTCCCCCCCTTTCCTCTATTTTTTAAATCTCCCCCTCCCTCCCCCCTTTTTCCCATTTTATCCCCCCCCTCTCTACCCATGTTCCCCCTCCCTCCCTCTCTATCCTGTTCCCCCCCCCCTCTCTTCCTGTATCCCCCTCCCCCCTCCCCTTTTCCCCTTTTTTCCCCCTCCCTCCTACCATGTATCCCCCCCCTCTCTATCCATGAAATCCCCTCCCTCCCCCCTTACCCCTGTATCTCTCCCTCCCCCCCTTTTCCCTCCCTCCTCCTTTCCAAATCCAGGGTATCTCCCTCCCTCTCTATCCTGTTCTCCCCTCCCTCTCTATCCTTTTGTATCCCCTCCCTCCTCTACCCATGTTTCTCCCTCCCCCCCTTTTACCCCTGTATCTCCCCCCCCCCCTTCTACCCCTTTTCTCCCCCCCTCCCTATCCCTGAAATCTCCCTCCCCCCCCTCTCTATCCTTTAAATTTCCTCCCCCCTCCCTCTCTACCCCATGTATCTCCCTCCCTCCCCTACCATGTATTTTTCCCCTCCCTCCCCTATCCATGTTTCTCCCTCCCTCCCCTCTATCCATTTATCTCCCTCCCCCCCCCTTAATCCATTTACCTCCCTCCCCTCTACCCCTGTATCCCCTCCCTCTCTACCCCATGAAATTCTCCCTCCCTCCCTCTCCATGTATCTCCCCCCCTCCAAATCCATGTATCTCCCTCCCCCCCCTCTTCCATGAATCCCCCCCTCCCCCCCTCTCTATCCATTTTATCTTCCCTCCCCCCTTCTATCCATGTACCCCTCCCCCCCCCTCTCAAATCCTGAAATCCCCCCCTCCCTCCTATCCATGTATCCCCCCTCCCTCTCTATCCTTTTTACCCTCCCCCCCTCCCCCCCTCTATCCATGTATTTTCCCTCCCTCTCTATTCCTGTATCCCCCCTCCCTCTCTTCCATGAAACCCCCTCCCCCCTCCTATCCATGAAATCCCCCCCCTCCCTATCCTGTTCTCCCTCCCTCTCCCCTTTTTACCCCTCCTCCCTCTCTATCCTGATCTCCCCCCCTCCCCCCTCATCCTGAAACCCCCCTCCCTCTCAAATCCATGAAATCTCCCCCCCCTCCCCCTTATCCATGTATCCCCCCTCCCTCCCTCTCAAATCCATGTATCCCCCCCTCCCTCTCTATCCTGTACCCTTCCCTCCCCCCCTTAATCCATGTACCCCTCCCTCCCTCTCTTCCAGGTATCCCCCCCTCCCTCTCATCCATTTTATCTCCCCCCCCTCCCTCTTTTATCCATGAAATCCCCCCGCCCCTCTATCCTTAGCTCCCCCCCCTTTTCTATCCAGGGATTTTCCCTCCCCTCTATCCGGGATCTCCCCTCCCCCCCTCTTTTCCATGTATTTTCCCCTCCCCCCCTTTTATCCATGTATCTCCCCCCCTCCCTCTCAAATCCTTTGTATCTCCCTCCCTCCCTATCCCTTATCTCCCCCCCCCCTCTCTATCCTTCCCCTTCCCTCCCTCTCTAATCCCAGGAAACTCCCTCCCTCCCTCTCTTCCATGTATCCCCTCCCCCCCCCCTACCCCCTGTATCCCCCCCCCTCCCCCCCCTTTTATCCAGTACCCTCCCCCCCCCTCTCTTCCATGGTACTCCCTCCCCCCCCTCTCTATCCTGTTCCCCCCCCCCCTCTCTATCCATTATCCCCCCCTCCCTCTCTATCCATGTACCCTCCCTCCCTCCCCCTCCTATCCATGTTTATCTCCCTCCCTCCCTATCCGAAATCTCCCCCTCTCCCTTTTCCCCTCCTCTCTATCCAGTATCTCCCTCCCCCCCTTTTCCCTGAAATTTCTCCCCTCCCTCTCTATCCATTATCTCCCTCCCCCCTTTTCCCCAGGAAACCCCCTCCCTCCCTCTCTAATTTCCAATGTATCTCCCTCCCTCCAAACCTTTCTCCCCCCCTCTCTATCCATGTATCTCCCTCCCTCTCTTCCTGAAATCTTTCTCCCCCCCCCCCCTCTACCCCCATTTTCTCCCTCCCTCCCTATCCTTTTAAATTTTCCCTCCCCTTTTCCCTCCCCCCTTACCCCATGTATCTCCCTCCCCCCCCTTTTATCCATGTATCTCCCCCTCCCTCCCCCCTTTATCCCTGTATCTCCCTCCCCCCCTTTTATCCATTATCTCCCTCCCTCCCTATCCATGAAACTCCCCCCCTCCCCTCACCCATTTTTTTCCCCCCCCCTCCCTCTCTATCCAGGGACCCTCCCCCCCTCCTCTTACCATGTTTCTCCCCCCCTCCCCCTATCCATGAAAATCCCCCCTCCCTCCCTCTCTACCATGTATCCCCTCCCCCCCCTCTCCATGAAATCTCCCTCCCCCCCCTTTTAATCCATGTATCCCCCTTCCCCCCCCTTTTCATCCTGTCCTCCCCCCCCTCCCTATCCATGTACCCTTCCCCCCCTCCCTTTTCTACCCCTGTATCTCCCTCCCCCCTTTTAATCCATTATCTCCCCCCCTCCCTCTCTTCCAGTATCTCCCCCCCCTCCCTACCAAATGAAATCTCCCTCCCTTCAAATCCCATGTACCCCCCTCCCTCTCTATCCATGTATCTCCCCCCTCTCTTCCCAGGTATCTCCCTCCCCCTCTTACCCAAATGTACCTTCCCTCCCTCCCCCCTTTAATCCTGTATCCCCCCTCCCTCTCTTCCATTAATCTCCCTCCCCCCCCTTTTACCCAAATGCCCTCTCCCTCCCTCTCATCCTGAAACCCTCCCTCCCCTCTCTACCCCCATGACCCCCCCTCCCCCCCCTATCCATGTATTTTCCCCTCCCCCCCTCTTTCCATGTATCCCCCCTTCCCTCCCTTTTCAAATCCATTATCTCCCTCCCCCCCTTTTATCCATGATTTTCCCTCCCCCCTCTATCCATGTATTCCCTCCCTCCCCCTTTCCATGCTCTCCCCCCCCTCTCAAATCCATGTACCCTCCCTCCCTCCCTCTCTATCCATGTATCTCCCTCCCTCTCTATCCATGTATCTCCCTCCCTCTCTATCCTTTGTACCCTCCCCCCCCTCTCAAATCCATGTATCTCCCCCCCCCTCTTCCATTTTTTCCCCCCCTCCCTCTCTTCCTGTTCCCCCCTCCCTCCCTCTCTTCCAGGGTTCTCCCCCTCCTATCCATGTACCCTCCCCCCCCCTCTCTACCATGTATTCCCCCCCCTCCCTTTTCAAATCCATGACCCCTCCCTCCCCCCTTCTTCCCCCCCCCCCTATGAAAACCTCCCCCCCCCTCTCTTCCATGAAATCTCCCCCCCCTCCCTACCCCTTTATCTCCCCTCCCTCTCTTCCAGGGTCTCCCCCCTCCTATCCATTTACCCCCCCTCCCTCCCTCTCATCCATGTAGCCCCTCCCCCCTCTCTATCCATGTATCCCCCCTCCCCCCCTCTATCCTTTATCTCCCTCCCCCCCTCTATCCATTATCCCTCCCTCCCCTCTATCCATTTACTCCCTCCCCCCCTTTTCCTTAACCCTTCCCTCCCTCCCTCTCTATCCAGGGTTCTCCCCCCCTCCCTCTTTTATCCATTTTTCTCCCTCCCTCTCTACCCCTTCCCCCTCCCCCCCTTTCCCCCATGTATCTCCCCCCTTCTATCCTGTTTTCCCCTCCCCCCCTCTTCCCATTTATCCCCCCTCCCCTATCCTGATCTCCCTCCCCCCCTCTTTTCCCATGTATCCCCCCCCTCTCTACCCCTGTATCTCCCTCCCCCCCTTTTATCCAGTTCTCCCTCCCCCCCCCTCCTACCCCTTTTATTTTCCCTTTCCCCCCTCTACCCCATGATCTCCCTCCCTCCCTTTTCCAAAAACTCCCTCCCTCCCCTATCCTGATTTTCCTCCCTCCCTCTTCCATTTTATCCCCTCCCTCCTATCCATTTTTCCCCCTTTCCCCCCTCTCTACCATGAAACTCCCTCCCTCTCTATCCATGTATCTCCCTCCCTCCCGCCCCCCTTTTTACCCCTGTAATCTCCCTCCCTCTCTACCATGTATCTCCCTCCCCCCCCTTTCCATGTATCTCCCCCCCCCCCCCTTTTATCCTTTTATCTCCCTCCCTCTCTTCCATGTACCCTCCCTCCCTCTCTATCCTGTATCCCCTCCCTCCCTATCCATTTCTCCCCCCCCTCTCTTCCATTATCTCCCCCCCCCTTCTCTATCCTGTACTCCCTCCCCCCCCTATCCATGTATTTTCCCTCCCTCTCATCCATGATCTCCCCCCCTCCCTACCCAATGTATCTCCCCCCCCCTCTTTTATCCCATGTATCTCCCTCCCTCTCTACCCTGTACTCCCT
This sequence comes from Coregonus sp. 'balchen', assembly GCA_902810595.1. Classification (NCBI taxonomy): domain Eukaryota; kingdom Metazoa; phylum Chordata; class Actinopteri; order Salmoniformes; family Salmonidae; genus Coregonus; species Coregonus sp. 'balchen'. The sequence continues at coordinate 47,919,406 of LR778283.1, forward strand.
CCCTCCCTCTCTACCATTTTTCCCCTCCCCCCCTCTCAAATCCTTTATTTTCCCCTCCCTCCCATCCAGGGTATCTCCCCCCTCTCTATCCATGTATCTCCCCCCCCTCTCTACCCATGATCTCCCTCCCTCCCTCTCTATCCTGTTCTCCCCCCTCCCCCCCCTTTATCCTTTTCCCCCCTCCCTCCCTCTCTATCCATGTACCTCCCTCCCTCTCTATCCATGTATCTCCCTCCCCCTCTCTATCCATGTATCTCCCTCCCTCCCCTATCCATGTATCTCCCTCCCTCTCTATCCATGTATCTCCCTCCCTCCCTCTCTATCCAGGGTATCCCCCCTCCCCCCCTCTTCCTTTTTAATCTCCCCCCCCCCCCTCTACCCATGTATCCCCCCTCCCTCCCCTCTATCCATTTTCTCCCTCCCTCCCTCTTTTATCCTGAAATTTCTCCCTCCCCCCCTCTCTATCCGGGACCCCCTCCCCCCTTCTATCCTGTACTCCCCCCCCCTCCTCTATCCATGTTTTTCCCCCCCCCTCTCAAATCCATGTTCTCCCTCCCCCCCCCTACCCCATGTACCCCCCTCCCTCCCTCTCTACCCCTTTATCCCCTCCCCCCCTCTCTACCTGTTCCCCCCCCCTCCCTCTCTATCCATGTATCTCCCTCCCTCTCTATCCTGAAATTTTCCCCCCCCCTCCCTCCTATCCTGAAATCCCCCTTTCCCCCCTTTTCCGGTTTTCCCCCCCAATGAAATTTTCCCCCCCTCTCTATCCATTACTCCCTCCCTCTTTTCCCTGTATCTCCCCTCCCTCCCCTACCCTTTGTTCTCCCTCCCTTCCCTTTTCCCCCCCCCCTCTCTTCCATGTACTCCCTCCCCCCCTCTCTCTTCCATTACCCCCTCCCCCCCTCTCAAAACCCAAATGTCTTCCCCCCCCTTTCCCTATCCATTTCCCTCCCTCCCTCTATCCATGTATCTCCCTCCCTCCCTCTCTCTCCATGTATCTTCCCTCCCTCTCTATCCATGTATCTCCCTCCCTCCCTATCCATGTATCTCCCTCCCTCCCTCTCTATCCATGTATCTCCCTCCCGTCCTAATCCATGTATCCTACCTCCCTCTCATATCCATGTAATCTCCCTCCCTCTCTCCCTCCAGCATCTCCCTCCCTCTCTCCCCCCCTCTCTCTCTCCTCTGCCCCTCCCTATCCCTATATCTCTCTCCTCTCCTCCTCCTATCCTCTCTAAAAAAGTATTTGATCCCCTGCTGATTTTGTACGTTCACCCACTGACAAAGAAATGATCAGTCTATAATTTTAATGGTAGGTTTATTTGAACAGTGAGAGACAGAATAACAACAACATAATCCAGAAAAACGCATGTCAAACATTTTATAAATGGATTTGCATTTTAATGAGGGAAATAAGTATTTGACCCCCTCTCAATCAGAAAGATTTCTGGCTCCCACGTGTCTTTTATACAGGTAAAGAGCTGAGATTAGGAGCACACTCTTAAAGGGAGTGCTCCTAATCTCAGCTTGTTACCTGTATAAAAAGAAAGACACACACACACACAACACACACAACCGTTCAAAAATTTGGCCTCACTTAGAAATGTCCTTGTTTTCGAAAGAAAAGCAATTTTTTTTGTCCATTAAAAGAACATCAAATTGATCAGAAATACAGTGTAGACTTTGTTAATGTTGTAAATGGCTATTGTAGCTGGAAACAGCTGATTCATACACAGAGTATACAAAACATTATGAACATCTTCCTAATATTGAGTTACACCCCCTTTTGCCCTCAGAACAGCCTTAATTTGTCAGGGCATGGACTCTACAAGGTGTTGAAAGTGTTCGACAGGGACGCTGGCCCATGTTGACTCCAATGCTTCCCACAGTTGTGTCAAGTTGGCTGGATGTCGTTTGGGTGGTGGACCATTCTTGATACACACGGGAAACTGTTGAGTGTGAAAAGCCCAGCAGCGTTGCAGTTCTTCACACAAACCGGTGCTCCTGGCACCTACTACCATACCCCGTTCAAAGGCACTTAAATATGGCACACATACAACTAGCCTGGTCCCACAACTAGCCTGGTCCCACAACTAGCCTGGTCCCACAACTAGCCTGGTCCCACAACTAGCCTGGTCCCACAACTAGCCTGGTCCCACAACTAGCCTGGTCCCACAACTAGCCTGGTCCCACAACTAGCCTGAACCCACAACTAGCCTGGTCCCACAACTAGCCTGGTCTTACAACTAGCCTGAACCCACAACTAGCCTGGTCTTACAACTAGCCTGGTCTTACAACTAGCCTGGTCCCACAACTAGCCTGGTCCCACAACTAGCCTGGTCCCACAACTAGCCTGGTCCCACAACTAGCCTGGTCCCACAACTAGCCTTGTCCCACAACTAGCCTGGTCCCACAACTAGCCTGAACCCACAACTAGCCTGGTCCCACAACTAGCCTGAACCCACAACTAGCCTGGTCCCACAACTAGCCTGGTCCTACAACTAGCCTGGTCTTACAACTAGCCTGGTCCCACAACTAGCCTTTTCCCACAACTAGCCTGGTCCCACAACTAGCCTGAACCCACAACTAGCCTGGTCCCACAACTAGCCTGGTCCCACAACTAGCCTGGTCCCACAACTAGCCTGAACCCACAACTAGCCTGGTCCCACAACTAGCCTGGTCCTACAACTAGCCTGGTCTTACAACTAGCCTGGTCCCACAACTAGCCTGGTCCCACAACTAGCCTGAACCCACAACTAGCCTGGTCCCACAACTAGCCTGGTCCCACAACTAGCCTGGTCCTACAACTAGCCTGGTCTTACAACTAGCCTGGTCCCACAACTAGCCTGGTCCCACAACTAGCCTGAACCCACAACTAGCCTGGTCCCACAACTAGCCTGGTCCCACAACTAGCCTGGTCTTACAACTAGCCTGGTCCCACAACTAGCCTGAACCCACAACTAGCCTGGTCCCACAACTAGCCTGGTCCCACAACTAGCCTGGTCCCACAACTAGCCTGGTCCCACAACTAGCCTGGTCATACAACTAGCCTGGTCCCACAACTAGCCTGGTCCCACAACTATAACCCACAACTAGCCTGGTCCCACAACTAGCCTGAACCCACAACTAGCCTGGTCCCACAACTAGCCTGGTCCTACAACTAGCCTGGTCATACAACTAGCCTGGTCCCACAACTAGCCTGGTCCATACAACTAGCCTGGTCCCACAACTAGCCTGAACCCACAACTAGCCTGGTCCCACAACTAGCCTGGTCCCACAACTAGCCTGGTCCACAAACTGCCTGAACCCACAAACTAGCTTGGTCTTACAAACTAGCCTGGTCCCACAACTAGCCTGGTCCCACAACTAGCCTGTCCCACAACTAGCCTGGTCCCACAACAGCCTGGTCCCACAACTCGCCTGGTCCCACAATAGCCTGGTCCCACAACTAGCCTGGTCCCACAACTAGCCTGGTCCCACAAACTAGCCTGGTCCCACAACTAGCCTGGTCCCACAACTAGCCTGGGTCCCACAACTAGCCTGGTCCCACAAACTAGCCTGGTCCCCAAACTGCCTGGTCCCCACAACTAGCCTGGTCCCACAACTAGCCTGGTCCCACCAACTCAGCCCTGACCCACAACTAGCCTGGTCCCACAACTAGCCTGGTCCCACAACTAGCCTGAACCCACAAACTGAGCCCCTGGTCCCACAACTATAACCCACAACTAGCCTGGTCCCACAACTAGCCTGGTCCCACAACTAGCCTGGTCCCACAACTAGCCTGAACCCACAACTAGCCTGGTCTTACAACTAGCCTGAACCCACAACTAGCCTTTTCCCACAACTAGCCTGGTCCTAGAGCCATTTGTGCTCCATTGCCAATGTTATGGTCATTGTCATACCAAACTAAGACAGGACCAACTACAGCTCCTTATCATTAACAGTGTTGAACAGTTACCTTGGCCTTGACCAGTCTCCTGGCAGTCTTAATCTTGGCCTCACAGAAAGCCCCTCTGTACTTGGCGCTGACATCAGTGCCCACTGCCAGGTAGGGCGGCTCCTCCGGGGTCTGAAGAGAGAGAGAGGGAGGGGAGAGTATGAGTGGAAGGGAGTCAATGATGGCATTCAGATTAGTGGAGATGAACAAGAGATGAGTACAGGGCAGTGAGAGAAGAGGCAGAGAGGGAATAATACCATCTGTCATGAGCAAGAGATGAACTAAACTTAGGGTCGTATTCATTAGTGCACAATGGAACAAAACGTTTCGCAATGGAAAACATAAACAAGCATTTGATATTGGACAAAGTCATGTAGGCCCCTCCCTGTTTCAGCCCGTTTGCTTCTGTTTGGTTCCTACTAGTGTACACCGCCAAGGACTACAGGGCCAAGGACTACAGGGCCAAGGACTACAGGGCCAAGGACTACAGGGCCAAGGACTACAGGGCCAAGGACTACAGGGCCAAGGACTACAGGGCCAAGGACTACAGGGCCAAGGACTACAGGGCCAAGGACTACAGGGCCAAGGACTACAGGGCCAAGGACTACAGGGCCAAGGACTACAAGTCGGGACTGTCTGAGGGAAAGTGAACCCAGCCAGTACTATAGGAATCCCCAGGTTTATCCCCAGGCGTGAAAGTGAATCCAGCCAGTATTATAGGAATCCCCAGGTATATCCCCAGGCGTGAAAGTGAATCCAGCCAGTACTATAGGAATCCCCAGGTATATCCCCAGGTGTGAAAGTGAATCCAGACAGTATTATAGGAATCCCCAGGTTTATCCCCAGGTGTGAAAGTGAATCCAGCCAGTATTATAGGAATCCCCAGGTATATCCCCAGGCGTGAAAGTGAATCCAGCCAGTACTATAGGAATCCCCAGGTATATCCCCAGGTGTGAAAGTGAATCCAGCCAGTATTATAGGAATCCCCAGGTATATCCCCAGGTGTGAAAGTGAATCCAGCCAGTATTATAGGAATCCCCAGGTTTATCCCCAGGTGTGAAAGTGAATCCAGCCAGTATTATAGGAATCCCCAGGTATATCCCCAGGTGTGAAAGTGAATCCAGCCAGTATTATAGGAATCCCCAGGCGTGAAAGTGTGAAAGTGACACCTAAAAGATTCTCAGACCATGAGAAACACGATTCAAAAGGCACCTAAAGGACTCTGACTGAGAAACAAGATTCTCTGGTCTGATGAAACCAAGATTGAACTCTTTGCCCTGAATGCCAAGCGTCACGTCTGGAGGAAACCTGGCAACATCCCTAAGGTGAAGCATGGTGGTGGCAGCATCATGCTGTGGGGATGTTTTTCAGCAGCAGGGACTGGGACACTAGTCAGGATCGAGGCAAAGATGAACGGAGCAAAGTACAGAGAGATTATTGATGAAAACCTGCTCCAGTGCGCTCAGAACCTCAGACTGGGCAAAGGTTCACCTTCCAACAGGACAATGACCCTAAGCGCACAGCCAAGACAATGCAGGAGTGGCTTCGGATGTCCTTGAGTGGCCCAGCCAGAGCCCGGACTTGAATCTGATCGAACATCTCTGGAGAGACCTGAAAATAGCTGTGCAGCGACGCTCCCCATCCAACCTGCCATAACTTGAGAGGATCTGCAGAGAAGAATGGGAGAAACTCCCCAAATACAGGTGTGCCAAGCTTGTAGATCATACCCAAGAAGACTCGAGGCTGTAAATCGCTGCTAAAGGTGCTTCTACAAAGTACTGGTTAAAGGGTCTGAATACTTATGTAAATGTGTTATTACAGTTCTTAATTTTTATAAATGTACACAAATGTTTTTAACCTGTTTTTGCTTTGTCATTATGGGGTATTGTGTGTTGTTTGATGAGGGAAGGAAAACAATTTAATCCATTTTAGAATAAGGCTGTAACGTAACGAAATGTGGAAAGAGTCAAGGGGTCTGAATGCTCTCCGAAGGCACTGTAAATGATTGGCATTCAAGCAGGCAGAAATCCGGCTGGTATGATGTAGCACCGTGATAAAGTCGCTCTCCCTACACTGGAAGTTAATAGGAATACGACTTTTAGATTTCAATACTGGCCGACGTCATAACTCGGGAGGATGTCTTCTCTCGAATTTGCAATTTATCATATTCTTTGCGATATTCCTACCTCGAGAAATGTGTAATTTAACCGAGGGTCTAGAACATTTTTCCTATTGGTCTGCCTCTTTAGTCCAGGGTGCATTGCACGGTGCCGTTGACAGAGATATTATAGAAAGGAAGCCAATAAATGAAGGAACGTATAAACGCCCCACCCAGCAGACTGTTGACCAATCACGTTGTCTTGCTGCGTCACGCGGTAGATAAGCTAATTGTCAGTGTGATGGAAACGTGCCTACAGACATGGCAGCTCTGCTTCTAGCTCCTAAGCAACTTTGCAGTATTCTGTTATTTGTGTTATTTCTTCCATTATTAGCCCAGAATGTTTTTTGTGTTATTACATACAGCCGGAAATAACTTTTGGATATCAGAGCGGTGACAACTCACCAGCATGCCTACCAGAAATACCACATTCCTGAATTTGATCTTTTGTTCGTACGCCGCAAAGCAATTTAACTTATCCCAGAGGCTGCTTCAAGACGCCGTCGGCGGAGAAGAGGTATTCGGAGTGGACTTATAGTCCGACTCAGGAGGCGTGCACAACATCCACTGCTTCCGAGTATATTACTCACAAATGTTCAGTCCCTGGACAATAAAGTAGACGAGTTCAGGGCTAGGATCTCATACCAGAGAGACATCAGGGACTGTAACATACTCTGTTTCACAGAATCATGGCTCTCTCCAGATATACTGTCCCCGTCCATACAGCCAGCTGGGTTCTCAGTACATCGCGCAGACAGGAATAAAGAACTCTCCAGGAAGAAGAAAGGCGGAGGTGTATGTTTTATGATTACCTAATCATGGTGTGATTGTCATAACGTGCAGGAACTCAAGTCCTTTTGTTCTCCCGACCTAGAATACCTCAATCAAACGTCAACCACATTACCTCACAAGAGAATTATCTTCAGTTATAGTCACAGCCGTGTATATTCCCACTCAAGGAACTACAATGGATTTTGTGCAAACTGGAAGCAACATATCCTGAGGGCGCATTTATTGTAGCTGGGGATTTTAACAAAGCAAATTTGAGGAAAATGCTACCGAAGTTCTATCAACACATTGCCTGTAGTAATCATGCTTCAAACACTCTTCACCACTGTTACTCTCCCTTCCAGGATGGCTACAAGGCCCTCCCCTGCCCTCCCTTCGGCAAATCAGATCACGGCTCCATTCTGCTTCCTATAGTCAGAAACTCAAACAGGAAGTATTCGTGCTAAGGTCTATTCAACGCTGGTCTGACCAATCAGAATCCATGCTTCAAGATTGTTTCAATGACCTCTGAACTCTGTTTTGACTTTCTAGTGTGGCTTGATCATCCACACTGCTAATTCTAAAGGCATGAGATGAGTACTTTAAGATAGTTTATTTTACCGAGTTGAGGGTAATTTATAATACTGAAAATTGTGAAGAAGTTTATAATTTGGTAATAATATATGTGATTCGAACCATAAAATATCAAAAGATAGAGAGAGCTTTCCCTGAATGAGGGATACCTGTCCCTAGTCAATTGTACTAATCTTGGATTACTTTACGGGATAGAAGTAAGTTGAGGTATTATCAAATTATGTCATTTTAAATTTAGGCAATGGTGGTGTTTTGTTTTTGAAAGCATTAATCACGTTGTGACTCGTGTTCAGAAAAGGGAGTAGTAATGATGGTAAGAGGATTTATTGGTACATTTGCATATTGTAGTAAGAATATGAGCAGTAGTAATCAATGTGTTATGGGTTAGATTCAATGTTTTAGGTGAAAATGTATTTGTGGTATAAGGTAGAATGTAGTGGAGTCTATGGAAACTAGTGACTATAACAAGATGCAAGAATGTGCACTTCATAATCGAGGCTTTTAATGACTGATTGATAAGTAGACTGTGTAAAGCAGCATACTGTGTCTCAACTAACAATGTTATGCAGACTTTCTTTCAAAAAGGTGAAGGCAACTCTGCCAACATGAAAGGAGAATCTGGGCATAACATGGGAGACTGTGACAGTAGAGGACTACAGAGGGAATCTTGAATCCGTATTGGTACTACGTGGCAGTAGACGACTACAGAAGGAATCTTGAATCCGTATTGGTACTACGTGGCAGTAGAGGACTACAGAAGGAATCTTGAATCCGTATTGGTACTACGTGGCAGTAGAGGACTACAGAAGGAATCTTGAATCCGTATTGGTACTACGTGACAGTAGAGGACTACAGAGGGAATCTTGAATCCGTATTGGTACTACGTGGCAGTAGAGGACTACAGAAGGAATCTTGAATCCGTATTGGTACTACGTGGCAGTAGAGGACTACAGAAGGAATCTTGAATCCGTATTGGTACTACGTGGCAGTAGAGGACTACAGAAGGAATCTTGAATCCGTATTGGTACTACGTGGCAGTAGAGGACTACAGAAGGAATCTTGAATCCGTATTGGTACTACGTGGCAGTAGAGGACTACAGAAGAATCTTGAATCCGTATTGGTACTACGTGGCAGTAGAGGACTACAGAAGGAATCTTGAATCCGTATTGGTACTACGTGGCAGTAGAGGACTACAGAAGGAATCTTGAATCCGTATTGGTACTACGTGGCAGTAGAGGACTACAGAAGGAATCTTGAATCCCGTATTGGTACTACGTGGCAGTAGAGGACTACAGAAGGAATCTTGAATCCGTATTGGTACTACGTGGCAGTAGAGGACTACAGAAGGAATCTTGAATCCGTATTGGTACTACGTGGCAGTAGAGGACTACAGAAGGAATCTTGAATCCGTATTGGTACTACGTGGCAGTAGAGGACTACAGAGGGAATCTTGAATCCGTATTGGTACTACGTGGCAGTAGAGGACTACAGAAGGAATCTTGAATCCGTATTGGTACTACGTGGCAGTAGAGGACTACAGAAGGAATCTTGAATCCGTATTGGTGCGATGCAAGAAGGACGCTACACAGAGCGATGTGAACAGAAATTGGGAAGTATATTAGAAATTGGTATTAAGAATAATTGTTAAAACATAATGATTTGTCATATGGTCAATGTTTGTATGGATTTATTGGATTAGAAATGTAATCAATTAAACCGTTATGTTTGTCTTCTAGTGAGATAAATACAGATGCTGTCTTGATGCATGGCAGGGATAATTTGGACTAGCATGGTGTGAACCTAAATAAATACAAGTAACAAACTATGAACCGGCTGAAGATTAATATCAGAGGCGTTGAAGATATTTTTGTAAAATATCACTTCTACATGCAACTGGCCTACAACAAACAACCTAATTTAGGGATGTAATGATTTAACAGGGAGTGATAATAGTGTTATAATGTGTATCTATCTCAGGAATAATAGGAGAACAAAGTCAGAGTTGAACATTGTATCTTTTAACAATCATAAGGTTTTTAAGCAATTGGGTCTGAGATGTTACTCATTAGATCATATAAGTGATAATCACATAGCATTGCATGCTATTATAGTAGATAAAGAGGGAATGTATGTGATTATATGGGGGATACATGTTGGCCATTAAGATTAGGAAGGTATTGGGAATTTAAATAAAGCTATGGGAAATATTAGAGACATACAGGAAGTATTAGGAGTATGAATAGAGATGCATCAGTGTCACGCCCTGGCTCGGGGGACTCTCGTATGTTGAGCCAGGGTGTTAGTTTCTATGTTTTTGTTGTGGGTCTAGGTTACTTATTTCTATGTTGGTCTGAGTGACTCCCAATCAGAGGCAACGAGTGTCAGCTGGTTGTCTCTGATTGGGAGCCATATTTAAACAGTCAGGTTTTCATTCGTGTTTGTGGGTTTTTGTTTCGAGTCTGTTTATGGTAACCGTGAACTGTCACGTATCGTTCGTTGTTTTGTTCGTGTTGCCTTCAGTGAGAATAAATATGTTTGCATTCAACGCTGCGCATTGGTCCACTCTGTTAGACGATCTTGACAGAAAAACCCACCTCAACTGGACCAAGCAGCGAGTCGAGGAGCCATCGCCAGGGAAATCGCTGGCAGATCTCCGGGGCAGCTTCGACTGGGTCAAGCCCATTGAGGAGCTGAGTGACGAGGGTTGGAGACTGAGGAGCGAGAGGTGGGCGAGAACGATGGAGGCCTGGCCCACGGGGAGGAGAGACCCCCAGAAATTTTTTAGGGGGGGGCTCACGACGTCGGGGCAGCAGGAGGCCGCTATGCAGCGGTCCAGCGGGGTTGCAGAGGAGGCCGCCAGGTTACGGGGGCCACTGGTAGAAGAGGGGATGGAAGGTGTAGAGGCACGGCGAGAGGTACTGGGGTGTGTTACCAGTCCGGTCCGGCCCGTTCCAGATCCCGGTGTAGGGCCAGTGGTGTGTGTCCCTAGTACGGTCCGGTCTGTTCCTGCTCCCCGCACCAGGTCTGTGGTGCGCGTCGCCAGCCCAGTCCGGCCCATTCCTGCTCCCCGCATCAAGTCTGTGGTGCGTCTCGTCAGCCCGGCTCTGCCCGTTCCTGCTCCCCGCACCAGGTCTGTGGTGCGCGTCGCCAGCCCAGTCCGGCCCATTCCTGCTCCCCGCATCAAGTCTGTGGTGCGTCTCGTCAGCCCGGCTCTGCCCGTTCCTGCTCCCCGCACCAGGTCTGTGGTGCGCGTCGCCAGCCCAGTCCGGCCCATTCCTGCTCCCCGCACCAAGCCTGTGGTGCGTCTCGTCAGCCCGGCTCTGCCCCGTTCCTGCTCTCCGCACCAGGTCTGTGGTGCGCGTCGCCAGCCCAGTCCGGCCCATTCCTGCTCCCAGCACCAAGTCTGTGGTGCGTTTCGTCAGCCCTGTCCGGCCCGCTCCTGCTCCCCACACCAAGCCAGTGGTGTGTGTCGTCAGTTCAGCACGGCCCGTGCCTGTTCCCCACACCAAGCCAGTGGTGTGCGTCGTCAGTTCAGCACGGCCCGTGCCTGTTCCCCACACCAAGCCAGTGGTGTGCGTCATCGGTCCGGCACGGCACGTGCCTGTTCCACTGGTGCCTGGTCCGGCGCCGGTCAGATGCGTTACGCCGGAGCTAGAGCAATCCGCTCCACCAGTGTGCAGTCCAGCTCCGGTCAGCAGGACCAGACCGGACCAGGGGTACTTTGGGGGGTTAGAGAGCGAGTGGGGATCATGCCCGGAGCCGGATCCGCCGCCTAGGCGGAGTGCCCACCCGGTGTCCCTCCCCTGTTGTGTTTCGTTGGCGCGGTCGGAGTCCGCGCCTTTAGGGGGGGGGTACTGTCACGCCCTGGCTCGGGGGACTCTCGTATGTTGAGCCAGGGTGTTAGTTTCTATGTTTTTGTTGTGGGTCTAGGTTACTTATTTCTATGTTGGTCTGAGTGACTCCCAATCAGAGGCAACGAGTGTCAGCTGGTTGTCTCTGATTGGGAGCCATATTTAAACAGTCGGGTTTTCATTCGTGTTTGTGGGTTTTTGTTTCGAGTCTGTTTATGGTAACCGTGAACTGTCACGTATCGTTCGTTGTTTTGTTCGTGTTGCCTTCAGTGAGAATAAATATGTTTGCATTCAACGCTGCGCATTGGTCCACTCTGTTAGACGATCTTGACAATCAGTCAATATAAATGCAAGGAGAGAAAGGATAAATTATTAATCTGTGTGTTATTCCAGTTTAGAGTCCATTAATAATGTTGATTGAGGAATGAGGAATGTTAAGTTGGAAATGTATAAAGTGGAATGAGGTTTACAGGATTGAAGATGTGGAAAGAAGACTGTCTCGGTAGATCAGATAGCGCCCCAAGTGACCAGTGACAAGCTTAGGGTTCATCTGAATGAAGAAGATTGAAGTTGTTTTATTTTAATATATTCATTTGAATATATTGTAATATCCATGTAACTTACAAAGTGTCATGTATCTTTGTATTTGTGGGGATGATGTCATGATGGTCACAATTTATTTCTATGGATGTTTTTCTTGGTAGCATGTCTAAGATGATGGGTCAGTTATCTAGCATAGTTAAGAATCTAATCATACAGTGAGGGAAAAAAGTATTTGATCCCCTGCTGATTTTGTACATTTGCCCACTGACAAAGACATGATCAGTCTATAATTGTAATGGTAGGTTTAATTGAACAGTGAGAGACAGAATAACAACAAATAAATCCAGAAAAACGCATGTCAAAAATGTTATAAATTGATTTGCCTCAGGCCTCTACTCTACTACCACTTATCTATAACACTAAATCCATGTGTACGTGTGTGTATAGTGCGTATGGTATCATGTGTTTGTATGAATGTGTCTATGTTTGTGTTGCTTCACAGTCCCCGCTGTTCCATAAGGTGTATTTTTATCTGTTTTTTAAATCTGATTCTACTACTTGCATCAGTTACCTGATGTGGAATAGAGCTCCATGTAGTCATGGCTCTATGTAGTACTGTGCACCTCCCATAGTCTGTTCTGGACTTGGGGACTCTTGTGGGGTATTTGACATTTTACGTCATTTAGCAGACGCTCTTATCCAGAGCGACTTACAGTTAGTGCATATATTATTCTTTTTTCATTTTTTTTTTCATACTGGCCTGGGGTTGAACCAGGGTTTGAACCCACAACCCTGGCGTTGCAAACGCCATGCTCTACCAACTGAGTTCCCTCCCCTACCCTGGACCAATTGTGTGCCGCCCCATTGGTCTCCCGGTTGCGGCCGGCTACAGCAGAGCCTGGATTCACTCAGGAGGCTTGGGTGTCTGAGCTGTGTGCCAGTAGTTCAAACAGACAGATCGGTGCATTCAACATGTCAATACCTCTCACAAATACAAGTAGTGATGAAGGCAATCTCTCCTCCACTTTGAGCCAGGTTAGATTTACATGCATATTATTGTTAGCTCTCTGTGTACATTTAAGGGCCAGTCATGCTGCCCTGTTCTGAGCCAATTGTAATTGAAAACAAGGACATTTCTAAGTGACCCCATCATTTTTGGGGATGGTAAACTTGACTAAAACCAGATAATGAAAATACAATGGAGCGCAGGGATTCTTGAAAGGGACCACTTCTTTCCCCCACTAATATCTTTAATATTAACAAAATTTGAAATCTATATTTTGATAGACCAAAGTATCAGCTATCACCCCATGTAAAGCAACAATTTGTATATTTATTAAATGCAATAAACTGGATTTGTTAACTCTGTCAGATAAAATAAATTAGATTGACAATTATTGTCCAACAAAGTGGTTTAAAGATTGTTTCATTCTAACATCAGATTATTCAAATATGTAACACCACCATCTGCAACCTTCTATTTGTTTTATAGCACTTAATTTGCTTCAGGGCTAATTTAAAACCATCAAATATTAATAATGTAAACATTATCCCTCAGGTCTAGCGCAGCAAATACTTCAATAGTTTAAGGCCACTGGTTCCCAAACTGTTGGGCGAGGGGTGGTTTAAAAAAGTTTAAGGAACTCAGTCCAGCTTTCAACTTACTCCTGAAAGTTGTAATAGTAGAATGCACAAGGTGCAATTTAGAAATGGTGTAGTGCATCATCAGTTCCTCTTGTCTTGTCAGTCATTGCAGACCTTAGAGAGCTACTAATGCTACTAATACTAGTGTAAAACAGGTCAGAAATGTCCAGATCAACTAGCCCATGTCAGCTAACGTTTTTTAGCTGGGTTTTTTAACCCATAAACTGTTGTAATGTTTGAGTCACTTAAATATCACATGAAAACAAATCAGACATGGTGAAATGCATAGAATAGCAAGAAAAGCAGCTTTACATTTTATTTTAATCTGCACCTCATGACAAAATGTGTAGAATTGCAGGAAATAAGCTTTAAACCTGCTAGATTATCTCCACCAACAGGAGGGGTGGGAACAGTTTGTGTCATGAACAGTGCTTGGGCCCGTAGAGATAGACGTTGGCGTGGGATGGGAGGTGGGATGGTTCCCAACGCTGGAAGACGTTGGCGTGGGATGGGAGGTGGGATGGTTCCCAACGCTGGAAGACGTTGGCGTGGGATGGGAGGTGGGATGGTTCCCAACGCTGGAAGACGTTGGCGTGGGATGGGAGGTGGGATGGTTCCCAACGCTGGAAGACGTTGGCGTGGGATGGGAGGTGGGATGGTTCCCAACGCTGGAAGACGTTGGCGTGGGATGGGAGGTGGGATGGTTCCCAACGCTGGAAGACGTTGGCGTGGGATGGGAGGTGGGATGTTTCCCAACGCTGGAAGACGTTGGCGTGGGATGGGAGGTGGGATGTTTCCCAACGCTGGAAGACGTTGGCGTGGGATGGGAGGTGGGATGGTTCCCAACGCTGGAAGACGTTGGCGTGGGATGGGAGGTGGGATGTTTCCCAACGCTGGAAGACGTTGGCGTGGGATGGGAGGTGGGATGGTTCCCAACGCTGGAAGACGTTGGCGTGGGATGGGAGGTGGGATGGTTCCCAACGCTGGAAGACGTTGGCGTGGGATGGGAGGTGGGATGGTTCCCAACGCTGGAAGGGGGCCTGAGTTAGAACCCCTGCTTTAAGCATGTTGCAGAAGAGTGATTCAATTATTTATTCAGAATATTGACCTTTCTTCAGCTTTCTAACACACGCCTGAAGGTTTTGTGCCAAAATTACCTGGTATTTGGAACTGTTCATTATTCCCTCCACCCTGACTAAGGCCCCGGTTCCAGCTGAAGAAAAACAGCCCCAAAGCATGATGCTGCCACCACCATGCTTCACTGTGGGTATGGTGTTCTTTGGGTGATGTGCAGTGTTGTTTTTGCGCCAAACATACCTTTTTCAATTATGGCCAAAAAGTTCAACCTTGGTTTCATCAGACCATAACACATTTTCCCACGTGCTTTTGGGGGACTTGATGTTTGTTTTTGCAAACTTCAGCCGGGCTTGGATGTTTTTCTTTGTAAGAAAAAGCTTCCGTCTTGCCACCCTACCCCATAGCCCATTCATATGAAGAATACGGGAGATTGTTGTCACATGTAGCACACAGCCAGTACTTGCCAGAAATTCCTGCAGTTCCTTTAATGTTGCTGTAGGCCTCTTGGAAGCCTCCCCGACCAGTTCCTTTAATGTTGCTGTAGGCCTCTTGGAAGCCTCCCCGACCAGTTCCTTTAATGTTGCTGTAGGCCTCTTGGAAGCCTCCCTGACCAGTTCCTTTAATGTTGCTGTAGGCCTCTTGGAAGCCTCCCTGACCAGTTCCTTTAATGTTGCTGTAGGCCTCTTGGAAGCCTCCCTGACCAGTTCCTTTAATGTTGTCATCCCCCCCAGTTTGTTTTTCAATTGAATTGTTCCCATTATAGGTCACATTAACAGAGGAAAAAGTTCTGACATGATTTATCTTTGTCTCATTCTTTTACATCACATAAACCTGGCATTTTAACAGGGGAGACTTTTTATATCCACTGTATATGGAAAATTAGTCATTTGAAAATCCCCAATAAAAACAACTACTCCATCAGATCTTTCATCACTGATGGAGTTGACGTTAGACAAAAATCTGATGGAGTTGATGTTTTACTGAGTTGACCAATATATTTTTCTTAATTATTCAAGTGGTATAATTAGTAGCAATTTAGTTTCCTCAGTTTCTTTATGACTAAAACATTGTTAAAATAAATATATCTCAACCATAACTCATTCTCTTTACCTACAAGGTAGATGGAGTTGACAGGTTACGGTTGTGACCATGGTAATTTCAATATTGTTTGTTTAAATCTATCAAAAGGTTGAGGACTTTCAGGACCATGTGTTGTCTTGTTGCGTGTAATCAGGGCCATGTGTTGTCTTGTTGCGTGTAATCAGGGCCATGTGTTGTCTTGTTGCGTGTAATCAGGACCATGTGTTGTCTTGTTGCGTGTAATCAGGACCATGTGTTGTCTTGTTGCGTGTAATCAGGACCATGTGTTGTCTTGTTGCGTGTAATCAGGACCATGTGTTGTCTTGTTGCGTGTAATCCGGACCATGTGTTGTCTTGTTGCGTGTAATCCGGACCATGTGTTGTCTTGTTGCGTGTAATCCGGACCATGTGTTGTCTTGTTGCGTGTAATCCGGACCATGTGTTGTCTTGTTGCGTGTAATCCGGACCATGTGTTGTCTTGTTGCGTGTAATCCGGACCATGTGTTGTCTTGTTGCGTGTAATCGGACCATGTGTTGTCTTGTTGCGTGTAATCGGGACCATGTGTTGTCTTGTTGCGTGTAATCGGGACCATGTGTTGTCTTGTTGCGTGTAATCGGACCATGTGTTGTCTTGTTGCGTGTAATCGGGACCATGTGTTGTCTTGTTGCGTGTAATCGGGACCATGTGTTGTCTTGTTGCGTGTAATCGGGACCATGTGTTGTCTTGTTGCGTGTAATCGGGACCATGTGTTGTCTTGTTGCGTGTAATCGGGACCATGTGTTGTCTTGTTGCGTGTAATCGGGACCATGTGTTGTCTTGTTGCGTGTAATCGGGACCATGTGTTGTCTTGTTGCGTGTAATCGGGACCATGTGTTGTCTTGTTGCGTGTAATCGGGACCATGTGTTGTCTTGTTGCGTGTAATCGGGACCATGTGTTGTCTTGTTGCGTGTAATCGGGACCATGTGTTGTCTTGTTGCGTGTAATCGGGACCATGTGTTGTCTTGTTTGCGTGTAATCGGGACCATGTGTTGTCTTGTTGCGTGTAATCGGGACCATGTGTTGTCTTGTTGCGTGTAATCGGGACCATGTGTTGTCTTGTTGCGTGTAATCGGGACCATGTGTTGTCTTGTTGCGTGTAATCGGGACCATGTGTTGTCTTGTTGCGTGTAATCGGGACCATGTGTTGTCTTGTTGCGTGTAATCAGGACCATGTGTTGTCTTGTTGCGTGTAATCAGGACCATGTGTTGTCTTGTTGCGTGTAATCAGGACCATGTGTTGTCTTGTTGCGTGTAATCAGGACCATGTGTTGTCTTGTTGCGTGTAATCAGGACCATGTGTTGTCCGTTGTGTGCGTGTAATCAGGGACCATGTTGTTGTCTTGTTGCGTGTAATCAGGACCATGTGTTTGTCTTGTTGCGTGTAATCAGGACCATGTGGTTGTCTTGGTGCGTGTAATCAGGACCATGTGGTTGTCCTTTGTTGCGTGTAATCAGAGACGCATTGGTTTGTCCTTGTTGCGTGTAATCAAGGAACCATGTGTTTGTCTTGTTGCGTGTAATCAGGACGAATGTGTTGTCTTGTTTGCGTGGTAATCCAGGACCATGTGTTGTTTGGTGTAATCAGACAGGGTTGTTGTTGCCGTGTTAATCAGGACCATGTGGGTGTCTTGTTGCGGTGTAATCAGGGAACCATGTTGTTGTCTTGTTGCGTGTAATCAGGACCCTGTGTTTGTCTTGTTGCGTGTAATCAGGACCATGTGTTGTCTTGTTGCGTGTAATCAGGACCATGTGTTGTCTTGTTGCGTGTAATCAGGACCATGTGTTGTCTTGTTGCGTGTAATCAGGAGATGAAGAAGGGGTTGTCATGGTATAGCTGACCCTGTTCATGTCTTTATACATTTTATTTAATGTCAGAGGACTGTTGCAAGAAACCACATTAGATCCTTTATCAGTTAGTTATTATTGACATTAATTTCTTTGTAAACACTTTTGGGGGAGTTTTAAATTGTGATCCTTTGCTCTAGACAAGGGCATTTCCTGGCACAGAGCCGACATAGAAATTAATAATATGTCGAAAATATCTAGAAAATTTAAATGTACAAAATCCCTTAAAAAAGTCCCCTAAATGAAAATTGTAATCTTAAATAAAGAATAAAAAAATACTAGGTATAAAATTCAAGTTCCCCTGCCGGACGAGGATTGTCTCGACTTGAAAATCCCTGAGCTATATCTTTTAAAATAAGATCTAGAGAATCTAAAATAGAGAATCTAAAATTCAAAAATTGTCATGGCATGTTACAATCTTTGAGTACTCCAATAGCATAAGAACACAGCATTAGCAATGGAAAAATTTGCAGAATTGCAGGAAATTAGCTTTAAAACTGCACTTCTCTCAGCCACGTGGCAAAATGTGTAGAATTGCAGGAAATTAGCTTTAACAGATAAAAAAAAATATCACTGCAGCCAAGAGGGCGGCTTCTAATAATTTAACTTGTAGGCCGGCGCCACACCCACTAACCCCGCCCCCCACGCCAACTTTGCCACCGCTGCTGAAAACAGTACTGCTGTTCCCTATATAGTGCACTACTTTAGACCAGGACCCATTGGCCAGAGCCCATTGACCAGGGCCCATTGGCCAGGGCCCATTGGCCAGGGCCCATTGACCAGGACCCATTGACCAGGGCCCATTGACCAGGGCCCATTGACCAGGGCCCATTGACCAGGGCCCATTGACCAGGGCCCATTGGCCAGGGCCCATTGGCCAGGGCCCATAGGGTATAGGGTGCCAGGGCCCATTGACCAGGGCCCATTGGCCAGGGCCCATAGGGTATAGGGTGCCAGGGCCCATTGACCAGGGCCCATTGACCAGGGCCCATTGGCCAGGGCCCATAGGGTATAGGGTGCCAGGGCCCATTGGCCAGGGCCCATAGGGTATAGGGTGCCAGGGCCCATTGACCAGGGCCCATTGGCCAGGGCCCATAGGGTATAGGGTGCCAGGGCCCATTGGCCAGGGCCCATTGACCAGGGCCCATTGACCAGGGCCCATTGGCCAGGGCCCATTGGCCAGGGCCCATTGGCCAGGGCCCATTGACCAGGGCCCATTGGCCAGGGCCCATTGAGCAGGGCCCATAGGGTATAGGGCCATTTGGAACACAGCCAGTAATGGTAGTAAGGGACTGACTACAAGCCAACAACACAAATACAAGACACGTGTCACAGTGAGAGGAAACCCTGGTCAGCAGAGATGGTGGCCTGACCCTAACCCTAACCCTAACCTGACCAGGGTTTCCTCTGTGTTCATTGGTCAGCAGAGATGGTGGCCTGACCAGGGTTTCCTCTGTGTTCATTTAAGTGTTGCGCTGCGCCACGGCAGAATCTTTGCCGCCACACCAAAATAAACATCCTATTTCTACCAAACATAGTTTCAATAAAGTTCTGTAAAGCACATTCGCTTTTCTTGGAATATAGATAACCTGTCTGGGTTCAACACGGTTCTGAAGGTTATGTAGCTCTGTGAGCTATGGCAGGCAGCCTGCAACTCAACAAACACAGCGCGCCAGTGACCATCGCTCCATACAGACGCTCTGCGAGCTATGGCAGGCAGCCTGCAACTCAAACACAGCGCGCCAGTGACCATCGCTCCATACAGACGCTCTGCGAGCTATGGCAGGCAGCCTGCAACTCAACAAACACAGCGCGCCAGTGACCATCGCTCCATACAGACGCTCTGCGGAGCTGTGGCAGGCAGCCTGCAACTCAACAAACACAGCGCGCCAGTGACCATCGCTCCATACAGACGCTCTGCGGAGCGAAACACAATTCACTTGAATCACTTCACAATGCACCTGCGCGAGAAACAGCAAGAAAGGGTACATTAAGCTTGTTTGTTTGACTAACGTTCGCTAGCCAGCTAGTTAACTACATAAGCTAGCTATAACCTAAAAACTCTCCTAACATCATTTAGATCTATAATATTGCTGCCACAATTGTAAAGGCAATTATCTATCCAATATCCACAAGTATGTTGATGATAGTAACATGTAACTAACGTTACTAGTCTAGCAAGTTAGCTAGTTAGATTGTTTGGAGCTGTATTAAGATCATTATTATACAGCTACATTTATCTGTCTTCGATTTTACAGAAGAGAAAGGGGGAGCAGGGACAAGAGTCCGGTGACGTTAACTTAGCTAGCTAATGTCAAATCAGACTGAATTAAATGAAACTTTCTTTAGTTAGCTAACTCTTTTTTATATAACAAGTGTATGGCTTACTTTACTAGACAGAGAAGAGGCAGAATCTCGGGACAGAGAGACAGAATGGAGGAGAGGAGAGAGCCAGGAGGGGAGAGGAGAGGAGATGGGAGAGAAGGAGGGAGGAACAGAGGAGAGGAGAGTGAACAGGAGAAGGATAAAGAGAGGAGGAGAGGAGAGGAGGGAGAGGAGAGGAGAGGAGGAGATGGAACAGAGGAGAGAGAGAGAGGAGAGGGAGAGGAGAGGAGAGGAGAGGAGGAAGAGAGGAGAGGAGAGGAGAGAGAGGAGAGGAGAAGAGGAGACGAGGAGAGGAGAGGAGAGAGAGAGGAGAGGGGAGGGAGGAGAGGAGAGGAGAGAGAGGAGAGGAGAGGAGTGAACCGGAGAGGAGAGGGAGAGAGCCAGGAGGGAGAGGAGGAGAGGAGAGGGGAGGAAGGAGGAAGAGAGGAAAAGTGAACAGAGGCAGAGGAGGTGAGTGGACAAAGGAGAGGGAGGAGAGAGAGAAGAGCGGAGAGAGACCAAAGGAGGGAGAGGCGGAGACAGAAGAGGGTAGGAAGAGAGAGGAGAGTGAACGAGGGAGAGAGAGAGAGAGAGAGGGGGAGAAGGAGAGAAGAAGAGAGGAGGAGGAGAGAGGAGGAGAAGAGAGGAGGAGGAGAGAGGGGAGGAGAGAAAGGAGGAGGAGAAAGGAGGAGGAGGAGAGAGGAGGGGAGGAGAGAGGAGGAGAGGAGTAAAGGCCACCAATCCAGATGGGACCCAAAGTGGCTTAAAATGGACAGACTGAAGCCGTGGCTATATAATACACCACATGGTTAGTCAAATTTCCTTTAATTAGGTTAAGGGCTACAAATGTTTGTGCATATTTAGTCTGTACTAGTCTACAGAATTATGTGTTTATTTCTGAGCCAACTCCACCAGGACCTCGATGACCCAATGGGTCTGGGCGCATTCAACATCAAGGAGGAGGAGGAGGAGGAGGAGGAGGAGGAGGAGGAGAGGGAGAGGCCAGCTGAAGAAGACCAAGACCAGGGAGCAGTTCTGGGCTCGGTTCAGAGAGGAAGTCAAAACATTTGTTTTCAAATGCTGTAATGAAACCAATGTTACATTATGTGGGTTGGATTAACTAAAACAAACAGCTATTAATGACTTATTTTCTGTTATATGCTGTAATTAGGTTATGGATCCATATCTTGTTGACCTCCAGGACAGCCTAGACTGGAGGTTTCAACACCTGGAGATTCTGGGGGCCTTCAGTGTGTTGGGACCTCAGGCTGCGTTCTCTAGTGAGAGGATGAACACCTTTAACCTTTAACCTTTAACCTGACCCTCCTCTCCAGGCGCCAGAGGCTGCTGTACCTCTTACAAGCAACATGCTAGTTGGAGCATTCAAGGTATGGCATGAGTGTGACAATCTTTTGAAGAGAACATTTTAGGCCAGTGTTGCCCAACCCTTTTTCCTGTTGAACTACCACTCTGTTGGCTCTTCTTTAATGTTGTACATCTTTTTGTTTAATCATGTATTTCAGGGATTGGACCAGCTGACGGCAATATAACAATGACAAAGCTGGCCTCTCAGGGGTTGGACCAGCTGACGGCAATGACAAAGCTGGCCTCTCAGTTTGATGAGTTGGGGCAGCTCTATCCCTGCCTTAGCCAGCTGGCAGCAATCGCACTGACTATCCCAGTGTCTTCCGTTAATTGTGAGAGGGACTTCTCTGCAATGAAACGAGTAAGAACATTTAAATGTGAAAGTAGATCCTCTTTGTCCCTCTCCCTTCTTTTATTATTATCTCTGTTACTGCAGGTCAGAACAGACTTCAGGAACAGACTGCAGGGAAAGCATCTAACCACCTGCATGCGGTGGTTAGATGGGCTTTGGAAATCTTTTTCCAAAAGCCCAGAATAATAAAATGCTCTGAAAGTTTACAGCGTATGTCAGAACTAGGTTATCAGAACCTGGAAAGAGATTTCCAACGCCCTCCTTTTGTGATGAACATTAGAATTAGCTCTAATACATGTTCAGTAAAATGTTCCGCTGTTAATTTTGTCAAGATGAACTTTTTCAGAAAGGTCTCTGTTGTGTTTCTTTAGATAGCTGCAGCACTCAACCTTAAATTGCATCCTGTATAGTATAATCATTTTTACGTTATTGAGCTAATTTCTGGGGGTGGAAATTATATTTTAGATATTTTATTTGAGTTTTTTTCCTTTTAAAAAGTCACCAGAAGCTTTTCAGTACTTATGCAGATACAGTTATATCTGTCTAATTATATAGCTGTCTAGTATATACAGTGAGGGAATACATGTAGGTAGAGGTGGTCTGTCTATACATGTACAGTGAGGGAAAAAAGTATTTGATCCCCTGCTGATTTTGTACGTTTGCCCACTGACAAAGAAATGATCAGTCTATAATTTTAATGGTAGGTTTATTTGAACAGTGAGAGACAGAATAACAACAACAAAATCCAGAAAGACGCATGTCAAAAATGTTATGAATTGATTTGCATTTTAATGAGGGAAATAAGTATTTGACCCCTCTGCAAAACATGACTTAGTACTTGGTGGCAAAACACTTGTTGGCAATCACAGAGGTCAGACGTTTCTTGTAGTTGGCCACCAGGTTTGCACACATCTCAGGTGGGATTTTGTCCCACTCCTCTTTGCATATCTTCTCCAAGGCTGACGTTTGGCAACTCAAACCTTCAGCTCCCTCCACAGATTTTCTATGGGATTAAGGTCTGGAGACTGGCTAGGCCACTCCAGGACCTTAATGTGCTTCTTCTTGAGCCACTCCTTTGTTGCCTTGGCCGTGTGTTTTGGGTCATTGTCATGCTGGAATACCCATCCATGACCCATTTTCAATGCCCTGGCTGAGGGAAGGAGGTTCTCACCCAAGATTTGACGGTACATGGCCCCGTCCATCGTCCCTTTGATGCGGTGAAGTTGTCCTGTCCCCTTAGCAGAAAAACACCCCCAAAGCGTAATGTTTCCACCTCCATGTTTGACGGTGGGGATGGTGTTCTTGGGGTCATAGGCAGCATTCCTCCTCCTCCAAACACGGCGAGTTGAGTTGATGCCAAAGAGCTTGATTTTGGTCTCATCTGACCACAACACTTTTACCCAGTTCTCCTCTGAATCATTCAGATGTTCATTGGCAAACTTCAGACGGGCCTGTATATGTACTTTCTAGAGCAGGGGGACCTTGCGGGCGCTGCAGGATTTCAGTCCTTCACGGCGTAGTGTGTTACCAATTGTTTTCTTGGTGACTATGGTCCCAGCTGCCTTGAGATCATTGACAAGATCCTCCCGTGTAGTTCTGGGCTGATTCCTCACCGTTCTCATGATCATTGCAACTCCACGAGGTGAGATCTTGCATGGAGCCCCAGGCCGAGGGAGATTGACTCTGTTCAAACAAACCTACCATTAAAATTATAGACTGATCATTTCTTTGTCAGTGCGCTCCAAAAAAGGGGTGCTGTGAGTTACGGGGCATTTCTTGGAAGGTCCGACAGACAAACGCATGTATGGCATATTCATTCAACTAGTCCATCCAAAAACACTTCCCAGAAGCTGTCAACAAGCTGAAAAATACTTGGATCCTGGAGGAGATGAGAGCTGCAGGGCCACCATGTTGTGCAACAATGAACAGCTTGTACGGCCAACAACGGAACATGCTGGAAAGAATTAACTTGCCTCCCAAATGGCACCCTTTTCCCATAGTGGACTTTGACCAGAGCCCATAGTGGGGCCTGGTGGCTACGGTGGAGAGATGAAACCCACAGGGCTCTGGTCAAAAGTAGTGCACTATGTAGGGGATAGGGTGCCATTTGGGACGTGTAGAATAAAGCCCCCCCCCCCGTTGTAGAATAATCCTGCACTGAATCAGCACCTTGTCCACTATGTCAGGCTGGAGTCACTTCAATACCACTCACTACTACCATACCCACCAGGAGTCACCTTCAATACCACTCACTACTACCATACCCACCAGGGATCACCTTCAATACCACTCACTACTACCATACCCACCAGGAGTCACCTTCAATACCACTCACTACTACCATACCCACCAGGGGTCACCTTCAATACCACTCACTACTACCATACCCACCAGGAGTCACCTTCAATACCACTCACTACTACCATACCCACCAGGAGTCACCTACAATACCACTCACTACTACCATACCCACCAGGAGTCACCTCAATACCACTCACTACTACCATACCCACCAGGAGTCACCTTCAATACCACTCACTACTACCATACCCACCAGGAGTCACCTTCAATACCACTCACTACTACCATACCCACCAGGAGTCACCTTCAATACCACTCACTACTACCATACCCACCAGGGATCACCTTCAATACCACTCACTACTACCATACCCACCAGGAGTCACCTTCAATACCACTCACTACTACCATACCCACCAGGGGTCACCTTCAATACCACTCACTACTACCATACCCACCAGGAGTCACCTACAATACCACTCACTACTACCATACCCACCAGGAGTCACCTTCAATAACACTCACTACTACCATACCCACCCGGAGTCACCTTCAATACCACTCACTACTACCATACCCACCAGGGATCCCCCTTCAATACAATCACTACTACCCTACCCACCAGGAGTCACCTTCAATACCACTCCTACTACCCATACCCACCAGGGGTCACCTTCAATACCCCTCACTACTACCATTACCACCAGGAGTCACCTTCAATTACCACTCAACTACTACCCATACCACCAGGAGTCACCTACAATACCCCTCACTACTACCATACCCACCAGGAGTCACCCCAATACCACCACTACTACCATACCCACCAGGATCACCTTTAATACCAATCACTACTACCATACCACCAGGAGTCACCTTAATACACTCACTACTAAACCATACCCACCAGGAGTCACCTTCAATACCACTCACTACTACCATACCACCAGGGATCACCTTCAATACCACTCACTACTACCATACCCACCAGGAGTCACCTTCAATACACTCACTTATACCTTACCAACCCGGGGTCACCTTCAATACCACTCACTACTACCATACCCACCAGGAGTCACCTACAATACCACTCACTACTACCATACCCACCAGGAGTCACCTTCAATAACACTCACTACTACCATACCCACCAGGAGTCACCTTCAATACCACTCACTACTACCATACCCACCAGGAGTCACCTTCAATACCACTCACTACTACCATACCCACCAGGAGTCACCTTCAATACCACTCACTACTACCATACCCACCAGGAGTCACCTTCAATACCACTCACTACTACCATACCCACCAGGAGTCACCTTCAATACCACTCACTACTACCATACCCACCAGGAGTCACCTTCAATACCACTCACTACTACCATACCCACCAGGAGTCACCTCAATAACACTCACTACTACCATACCCACCAGGAGTCACCTTCAATACCACTCACTACTACCATACCCACCAGGAGTCACCTTCAATACCACTCACTACTACCATACCCACCAGGGGTCACCTTCAATACCATACCACTAACCCACCAGGAGTCACTACAATACCACTCACTACACCATACCACGGGATCACCTTCAATACACTCACTACTACATACCCACCAGGGTCACCTTCAAACCACTCACTACTACCATACCCACCAGGAGTCACCTTCAATACACTCAACTACCACTACCAAAAGGTCACTTCACCACTCATACTACCATCCCACCAGGAGACCAATACCCACACTACCATACCACCAGGAGTCACCTTCAATACACTCACACTACCATTACCCACCAGGAGCCACCTCAATACCACTCACTACTACCATACCCACAGGAGTCACCTTTTTCATACCACTCACTACTACCTACCCACCAGGAGTCCACCCAATACCACTCACTACTACGTATACCCACCAGGAGTCAACTTAGGCAAGACTGACTATGTTCCTACACTAGTTGGGCATGAGGGAAATTAATTCATCAACTCTATTATGTTGCTTGAAATGGGATACAATGAAAAGGTTACCAGTACCACTCTGCTTTCTGCTCCAATGTGAGAGCTGACAATCATACTTCCCAAAACAAACAATATTTCACACTAAATCAGTACCTAAAGCGGTTGTACTCACAGTGTCTGATGCTTTCATCATGGATGACACACACTGTGTTGGACCCCAATCACATATCCAAATGTCAGACCCATCACTCAATGCCAATAAGCAAAACACTTGTAATAAAACTTGGTCCTCTGTAGCTCAGCTGGTAGAGCACGGCGCTTGTAACGCCAGGGTAGTGGGTTCGATCCCCGGGACCACCCATACGTAAAAATGTATGCACACATTACTGTAAGTCGCTTTGGATAAAAGCGTCTGCTAAATGGCATATTATTATTATATTATTAAAACCCATTCTTCAACCTCCTCTCCTCTGCTCACATCAGACACCAACAATAATATATGCCATTTAGCAGACCCTTTTATCCAAAGCAACTTAGTCATGAGTGCATACCTTTTATGTATGGGTGGCCCCAGGAACAAGCAACTCTCTGGGAAAAACCCTGTAGATGGGCAACAGTCTGCAGAGATGGTTACCATAGCAACAAGAGGAGAGGCTGTCACAACACAAAAGTCAAGGGAAACAGCGGCACAGCTTTGCTCCATTGAGACAAAGTGGAGAGAAATGCAGGGCAATTCCCCAAATCCTTCCCACAAATAGCACCGTTTTGGTTGTGTGGAGTGTTTGAAGTAGTTGCACAGAATAAATCAGCAAGCATGGAGTAGGGCAAATTATTAATATTAACAGCATACATTTCCATACAGTGCAAAAAGGCTTTTACTTCATGAAAATCACTCATCCAGCGATTTACATCCCTGCATCAATTTCTAACTTCAAATATAGTCCAAGGGCCACCCACCAATCATTTTATGAATATGAACACTGTGGTGCAAAACTTGTAAAAGTTACACATTAATTAAATATATATATTTTTTAAAGGTACAATTTCAAAATCAATGCATTTTGGGTAATTTCCCCTAGCAACATTATGAGGTTTCCACGTTAGCCTAAATCATGGTTACAATTGCTACAAACGTTCCATTGTCCATGTATGCAGAAAGCAACGTGTGTATCGGACCGGAGGAATCCCCAAATAATACAAGAAGCTGTTTAAAAGGTGCTAAATGGATTGTTCTCAGATGCCAGAACGGAGCTTTACGTAGCTTGCAGAACCTTGAATGTTTTGAGAGCTGTGTTTTCTAGCAAACATTGTGCTGTCTTTAGTTTGGCTAGCAGGCAAAAGCAATGAGGCCCTTGTAGGCTAAATACAGCTGCCAAAAACGTCTTCTATTAACTGAGAAAACCACTGCACATGTTTAAAACATATTTCCTTGTTTCGGGGTTCATCTGGATCAGTGAAGGACCGGTAACGTGTTCCTTGAGCTTATGCAAGGGTGAACACCAAACGCACAAACAGTTCTGTGTGCGACAAAAGTAACCAACGTGAAACAGCAACGGCGGAGCTAGGGCTGGCACAATTACCCTATAATCCTGTAGTTATGGATGAAGACCATCATGAAAATAAAATGTCATGGTTATGAATCAGCTCAAGCCCGAATTACGGTTGTAATTAAAATAAATAATAATAATAATAATAATAATAATAATAATAATAATAATAATAATAGTAATAATGCAACGAACAACTGACTTAAGACGGGACGGCCGGCCATTCTTGTGGTTGAGTCAGACAGCATGACTCCTAATGTGATGAAACTGTTGCTAAGCTACCTGCGTCTTGCTGAAACCATAGAAATAGAATGAATAGAACAGGCTCGGAACCTCTAACCCTGACAATTTGACTGGTGAACTCGTAGGGACACTGGTAACGGCTGCCTGGTGTTTGACTGGTGAACTCGTAGGGACACTGGTAACGGCTGCCTGGTGTTTGACTGGTGAACTCGTAGGGACACTGGTAACGGCTGCCTGGTGTTTGACTGGTGAACTCGTAGGGACACTGGTAACGGCTGCCTGGTGTTTGACTGGTGAACTCGTAGGGACACTGGTAACGGCTGCCTGGTGTTTGACTGGTGAACTCGTAGGGACACTGGTAACGGCTGCCTGGTGTTTGACTGGTGAACTCGTAGGGACACTGGTAACGGCTGCCTGGTGTTTGACTGGTGAACTCGTAGGGACACTGGTAACGGCTGCCTGGTGTTTGACTGGTGAACTCGTAGGGACACTGGTAACGGCTGCCTGGTGTTTGACTGGTGAACTCGTAGGGACACTGGTAACGGCTGCCTGGTGTTGTGATGCAACAATTTCCATGGTAATGTTCATTCAAATGATGTTAACTGATGTGGCTCATGCAATGGAGTGTATTTTTTTGTAATGTCAGTTGAATCAACAAATCACAGCACATATTGATGGAACACTTCCTGCTTTGCTCCTATGGGTACACTTGCAATGGCCACCAGTCCAACAATTATTTCATCATTGACTTGAATGGGGACACCCGTTCTATTAATTATAAATTCTATGGCAGAACATGCAGCCAGGAGCGGACGTGAGGAGAAAGTGTCCACAAAAATAAAGTATAAAAAGGAGACCTTGTTGCCCTAGTCCGAACGTTGCTAGGGGAAATCACCCAAGATCTGCGGGGATTGATGCTAAACATCGTAACTTTGATCAAAGATTAAAAATGAACGTGCAACTTTTACAAAGTTGAATCAGACAGTGTTCATGTTCATAACGGCGTTAAATTTGGCAGTTTAGTTCCGTGTGATGGACGGGTGGCCCTTGGACTAATACAGACTGATGGGTGGCCCTTGGACTAATACAGTGTGATGGGTGGCCCTTGGAGTAATACAGACGGGTGGCCCTTGGAGTAATACAGTGTGATGGGTGGCCCTTGGAGTAATACAGACGGATGGCCCTTGGACTAATACAGTTTGATGGGTGGCCCTTGGACTAATACAGTGTGATGGGTGGCCCTTGGACTAATACAGACGGGTGGCCCTTGGACTAATACAGTTTGATGGGTGGCCCTTCGACTAATACAGTTTGATGGGTGGCCCTTCGACTAATACAGTGTGATGGGTGGCCCTTCGACTAATACAGACGGACACAAAAGGTCCCTTTAGACATGAACATCTGGGAGGAAATGGCACATCTCAAAAGTAAATAGGAGTAGAAGTAACATATAAATCATGTGTAAAGTACGGGAATGCATTACCTTCATCTCGATCCCAGTCCTCTAGGCTCCTCTTGAGTGACCAGCGTAACGATTCAGTGGCTGGAAATGAAGTTGTGAAACAATGTCAGTCAGGGCCTAATCGGAGGTCAGGCCTAATCGGAGGTCAGGCCTAATCGGAGGTCAGGCCTAATCGGAGGTCAGGCCTAATCGGAGGTCAGGCCTAATCGGAGGTCAGGCCTAATCGGAGGTCAGGCCTAATCGGAGGTCAGGCCTAATCGGAGGTCAGGCCTAATCGGAGGTCAGTTCATGGCACCATTTGGCCTGACTTCCATGGCTCTGTACTAGTGCTGAGCGATTAACAGACATGTCGGTTATTTTTCATTTTTTAAACAACTAATTGACCGACGTCGGTTCAATTATTTAATAATAATAATAATAATAATAATAATAATAATATGCCATTTAGCAGACGCTTTTATCCAAAGCGACTTAGTCATGTGTGCATACATTTTTACGTATGGGTGGTCCCGGGGATCGAACCCACTACCCTGGTGTTACAAGCGCCATGCTCTACCAATTGAGCTACAGAGGACCACATAATTTAAAAAAAATCTGTGAGCTCAATGCAGTTTCTCTAGAGATGAATCAGCTCAAGCCCGAACTGGGTGATGTAGTTATAGTTCCCAACAGGCCAATATTCTACATAGTTTAGCGCATAAAAACGTGGTAATTAACTACAATGACCATAATCCATTGTGTGCCTACTTATCCAGTCTACAGCACTGTGTGGGGCAGACAGAGAGAGGGATAGAGAGCAGTTGCTTCGCGAGGCATCGCTACCTGAAAATACATGATCCAAGTGATTGATAGTTGGCATTCAGCAGTCAAAAGTATGCCTTATTTACTTTGAATTACTAAAATAGTGATTTAGTCAGACAGCATAGGCAGCAGCTACAGTGGGGGAAAAAAGTATTTAGTCAGCCACCAATTGTGCAAGTTCTCCCACTTAAAAAGATGAGAGAGGCCTGTAATTTTCATCATAGGTACATGTCAACTATGACAGACAAAATGAGGGGAAAAAATGCAGAAAATCACATTGTAGGATTTTTTATGAATTTATTTGCAAATTATGGTGGAAAATAAGTATTTGGTCACCTACAAACAAGCAAGATTTCTGGCTCTCACAGACCTGTAACTTCTTCTTTAAGAGGCTCCTCTGTCCTCCACTCGTTACCTGTATTAATGGCACCTGTTTGAACTTGTTATCAGTATAAAAGACACCTGTCCACAACCTCAAACAGTCACACTCCAAACTCCACTATGGCCAAGACCAAAGAGCTGTCAAAGGACACCAGAAACAAAATTGTAGACCTGCACCAGGCTAGGAAGACTGAATCTGCAATAGGTAAGCAGCTTGGTTTGAAGAAATCAACTGTGGGAGCAATTATTAGGAAATGGAAGACATACAAGACCACTGATAATCTCCCTCGATCTGGGGCTCCACGCAAGATCTCACCCCGTGGGGTCAAAATGATCACAAGAACGGTGAGCAAAAATCCCAGAACCACACGGGGGGACCTAGTGAATGACCTGCAGAGAGCTGGGACCAAAGTAACAAAGCCTACCATCAGTAACACACTACGCCGCCAGGGACTCAAATCCTGCAGTGCCAGACGTGTCCCCCTGCTTAAGCCAGTACATGTCCAGGCCCGTCTGAAGTTTGCTAGAGTGCATTTGGATGATCCAGAAGAGGATTGGGAGAATGTCATATGGTCAGATGAAACCAAAATAGAACTTTTAGGTAAAAACTCAACTCGTCGTGTTTGGAGGACAAAGAATGCTGAGTTGCATCCAAAGAACACCATACCTACTGTGAAGCATGGGGGTGGAAACATCATGCTTTGGGGCTGTTTTTCTGCAAAGGGACCAGGACGACTGATCCGTGTAAAGGAAAGAATGAATGGGGCCATGTATCGTGAGATTTTGAGTGAAAACCTCCTTCCATCAGCAAGGACATTGAAGATGAAACGTGGCTGGGTCTTTCAGCATGACAATGATCCCAAACACACCACCCGGGCAACGAAGGAGTGGCTTCGTAAGAAGCATTTCAAGGTCCTCGAGTGGCCTAGCCAGTCTCCAGATCTCAACCCCATAGACAATCTTGGAGGGAGTTGAAAGTCCGTGTTGCCCAACGACAGCCCCAAAACATCACTGCTCTAGAGGAGATCTGCATGGAGGAATGGGCCAAAATACCAGCAACAGTGTGTGAAAACCTTGTGAAGACTTACAGAAAACGTTTGACCTGTGTCATTGCCAACAAAGGGTATATAACAAAGTATTGAGAAAGTTTTGTTATTGACCAAATACTTATTTTCCACCATAATTTGCAAATAAATTCATTAGAAATACCACAATGTGGATTTTTTTTCTCATTTTGTCTGTCATAGTTGACGTGTACCTATGATGAAAATTACAGGCCTCTCTCATCTTTTTAAGTGGGAGAACTTGCACAATTGGTGGCTGACTAAATACTTTTTCCCCCCACTGTATATAGAGATGAGATGATGACTTGGAATAAAATAGACATTAAATAAAACAAATGTAATATACTCAACTGTAATATTTGATTAAAGTAAAGTGAATAACTGATGGTTAAGTGATACATTAGTCACGGGAAGTCACTGCCATCATGGGACTTATGGTTTTATTCTGTGTTTTTACAGCATCCAACCCACATAATGCATAGTGCATGTAATGTCTAAAACAATCATCAAAGCCAAAATCGAAAACAGTGATTTATTATTTTATAATAATCGAACAGAAACCGAACCGACCTCAAAAAGCACTAATCGCTCGGCACTATTGTGTACCCTAGCCTGAGTGCCAGTCTACGTGCCATCATGCCAAGTCCTTCACTTATTGTCATGCCAAACATTGTTTGCATGATGGCACAAGCAGACTGGCACTCAGGCTAGTATACAAAATGCTTCTTACATCAACATTAGGGTGTACATAACAATTATGAAGTTTTAAAAAATATCGTCATAATGGTCTTAATATATTCATTTTAGGAGAAGAGGGGTTTCAACTATAGTTTACCCAATAGCAGTTTAGCTTATCTTTCTATTTTCAGCTGAAGTGGGTCAAGTTGGTAATCATTTTACCAGTAGAACGACATGGTCGGGAGGAGAAGCATCATTTCCAAAAGTTCCCGGCGGTCAAATCCATTCATTTTTTAGACAGGGTTGTCACCAAAGCTGTGTTGTATTCATTAGGTATGTCGTGGCTAATTTTTTAAAATATATGTTTTATACACTACAAGGTCAAAACATTAACAAAAATGACAATTATGACAATAACGTGACTATTTGCATGACAATGATTCGTTACCCGAAATGCCATAATCATTACAACCCTAACAGTCACACAATCCACCTCCACCTCAAGTCATCATACAGAGCTCTGGACTAGTCACAGGAGGGTCGCGATATCAGGGAATAGGGCGTCTCTGGACTAGTCACAGGAGGGTCGCGATATCAGGGAATAGGGCGTCTCTGGACTAGTCACAGGAGGGTCGTGATATCAGGGAATAGGGCGTCTCTGGACTAGTCACAGGAGGGTCGCGATATCAGGGAATAGGGCGTCTCTGGACTAGTCACAGGAGGGTCGCGATATCAGGGAATAGGGCGTTTTAGGTCTTCAATGGGACAATGTTGGCACAGTTACTTTGAAGTCTTGTTGTGAACCGTAGTAAGATGGTCGTTCCCATTAGAAGACGTTATAGACGTTTATGTAATGCCCTTGTCGAGTCTGCGTGTTTTCTATGGCGGCAGGCAGCCGACAGCATGACACCACACTAACCTCTCCCCTTATGGATGACAACAACACCCAACAGTCCGGACCGTTGAGGAAAAGTTACAAACGGTCGGAGAAGGAACTGGAAATCATGCAGTGAGGGATAAGTACAGTAACGTTGGGAGAACAGGTCAGCAGCAACGTCTCCTCTAGTCTGCTGTCTATCCTGGAATAAGTACAGCGATATGACGCCATTTCTGTAGCGGCCAGCCCCGTCTGCCACACAGCACAAACACTTTCAACAGGCGACCCAAAACGTGCACAAATAATCACATTCGGAAATATATATATAAAAGTCGGAATTCACCTGTGCTTCTCCGAATCATCTCTCTTCGATGTGACATTGTTCTTGGACATCGGGAACAAACTGCTTGCTTACTAGACGTCATTATTCCAGTAAGTGTCTCTCTCCACCGAGGCTCCGTAGACAAATAGTGCGATAAAACAAAGGTTCAAACCCTGACCAAGAACTGACACGAATCATTCTACTTCCATGAGAGCAAAGCACGGTAAAGTTATAGAAAGTAACAGTGCTGCGGGACGATTGAAAACAGATTTATTCACTCAAGTCTGTGCGAGCAGGGATCTGTCGTGACGGTCGTGTACATCCGTTTGTGCCTCTCTGACAAAGAAACTAATTGACAACAAGGTCAAGCCCAATAAAGTAGTTTCAAACACTGAATTGTAAACAAATAATCCTCGCCAAGGAATAAATCATTGTTTAGGAGGCTGGATAGATTCATTCACCCCAGACAACACTGCTGGTCCAGTCATTGCCCCCACCAGCAAGCTGTCTCGACATGTCAATGCACAAATGAATAGCATGTCCAATATCTCCCTCGTCCTGCAACTTGCTGAACACTGCAGCTTGGATGGGTTAGTCTGTCGTTTCTGTTCTGCTCACTTCTTTTTGTCATTTTTGACAACGCAGGCAGGGGAAGGGTCTACCCGGAATGATCAGGCAACAAAAACGACGGAATCACGTCGCCGAGGTGGAACATCTCAATAACAATAAGCCAAGCAGCCACTACAACGAGCGACTTATCGGATTCAACAGTCATTGTTTCTGAGCTAAAAAAAAATCTAAGCAACAAAATAAATGTAGCCTAGCTCAGATTGGCAACAGACTTGTTGTGAAACTCCAGAGACGTATTGGTTAGTCGACGCAAAGGCGAGGAACAATTTATGAATCGAAAATCCTTCCATCACCATGAAGCCGTAGTCTTACGTAAGGACTAGCTCCGACTCCAAGCCAGCATTTTCTCCCAATATGTTACCTATTTGATGCCTACCAAGCAGCCACACCACCCGAAAGAGTTCGTGTTTTAAATCCCACCACAACAGTCGGTTTCTAGCCCGGTAGAAAGTGATCCTCTCAGTACGATTATGAAACAAGTCCGGTTACATGGCAGGTTACAGTGAATAACGTTAGCAAGCTGCATTGTTCAGCACGAAATAAAGTAAGAGATGTTGAAACGAGCAAATAGGTTACCTTAACTGTTACACTATTCATAAAATAAACTGATTCACCGGAGGAAATGTTATGTTAACTTGTGCATTTAAGAGTTACGATACCATGTTCATGATTGATGTTTCATTAATTACTATAGCTTCATTTTGATCACAGTTCAATACGTGTTTTTCCTTCTTTCAGGCATCGAAATTCAATGTATTCAGTCGTTAAACGTTTCATCGTCCTAAGGCATGCAAAAGCACAATCCCTTACCTATGAAGTCAATTTGAGAATGTTTTCTTTCGACGAAGGAAATATTCAGATGGATCCATAAAAATCATTTAATCCTACAATTGTCCAGGTTTTGCGTTTGTCCGCTGACCCCTGTTCTGTTTGATGTTGGGATGTGAATTCGACCAAGTCTTCCACCGTATTCCGCTTTCTCTATGATGTTCTCTCCCCTTCTGAAAAGGACTGACGGATTCACCAAACCACCCACCGCCATCAATATGTTCGCTCATTGGACACCACATTGAGGTTGCCGCCCTTTAGCTTGTATGATTGGCTGGTTTTTTTATTCCATTTTTCCAATATATTTTAATGACGGCATTGGGTAGGTGGGAGATGTAGTCATACAGGAGTTATTTACACCTGCATAGGCAAGGAGAGTGACAAGAAAAGGAACGATGCAAAAAACGACAGCTCCCACAATTCCCACCGAGGCGTACTCGAAAATAGGTTGTCGAGTGCCCCACCTACTCCTGTGTGTGCTCTGTGAAGGAGCCGTGGAGTTTATAGGTTACAACAGCCACCTACGCCTGTGTGTGCTCTGTGAAGGAGCCATGGGGTTTATAGGTTACAACAGCCACCTACTCCTGTGTGAGCTCTGTGAAGGAGCCGTGGGGTTTATAGGCTTCACTTGTTACAACAGACACCTACTCCTGTGTGTGCTCTGTGAAGGAGCCGTGGGGTTTATAGGTTTCAACAGCCACCTACTCCTGTGTGTGCTCTGTGAAGGAGCCGTGGGGTTTATAGGTTACAACAGCCACCTACTCCTGTGTGTGCTCTG
Organism: Coregonus sp. 'balchen'; assembly: GCA_902810595.1. Taxonomy (NCBI): domain Eukaryota; kingdom Metazoa; phylum Chordata; class Actinopteri; order Salmoniformes; family Salmonidae; genus Coregonus; species Coregonus sp. 'balchen'. Next base: position 47,954,913 of record LR778283.1, read on the forward strand.
TGAAGGAGCCATGGGGTTTATAGGTTACAACAGCCACCTACTCCTGTGTGTGCTCTGTGAAGGAGCCGTGGGGTTTATAGGCTTCCCTTGTTACAACAGCCACCTACTCCTGTGTGTGCTCTGTGAAGGAGCCGTGGGGTTTATAGGCTTCCCTTGTTACAACAGCCACCTTCTCCTGTGTGTGCTCTGTGAAGGAGCCATGGGGTTTATAGGTTACAACAGCCACCTACTCCTGTGTGTGCTCTGTGAAGGAGCCGTGGGGTTTATAGGTTTCAACAGCCACCTACTCCTGTGTGTGCTCTGTGAAGGAGCCGTGGGGTTTATAGGTTACAACAGCCACCTACTCCTGTGTGTGCTCTGTGAAGGAGCCATGGGGTTTATAGGTTACAACAGCCACCTACTCCTGTGTGTGCTCTGTGAAGGAGCCATGGGGTTTATAGGCTTCCCTTGTTACAACAGCCACCTACTCCTGTGTGTGCTCTGTGAAGGAGCCATGGGGTTTATAGGTTACAACAGCCACCTACTCCTGTGTGTGCTCTGTGAAGGAGCCGTGGGGTTTATAGGTTTCAACAGCCACCTACTCCTGTGTGTGCTCTGTGAAGGAGCCGTGGGGTTTATAGGTTACAACAGCCACCTACTCCTGTGTGTGCTCTGTGAAGGAGCCATGGGGTTTATAGGTTACAACAGCCACCTACTCCTGTGTGTGCTCTGTGAAGGAGCCATGGGGTTTATAGGCTTCCCTTGTTACAACAGCCACCTACTCCTGTGTGTGCTCTGTGAAGGAGCCATGGGGTTTATAGGCTTCACTTGTTACAACAGCCACCTTCTCCTTAAATGAAGACCAAAAAGGTCATTGTTTAATAGCCATTTTTTACTTTGTGGCTGTGGTAACTAACTAGTGACGACCTTATAGCAAACGGTAGTAGCGGGTTAGCAGATCATTTTTCGACCTAATCAGCTGAGCTTCACAGCCTACTTTGCTCAGTGTATTGCAATCATGGTGTGGTTTGGAGAACTATATGACAATATTTGATGGTACAGTTTACTTTACGTCAATTCGTAAGTTCATACTGAACAATGATGATCTTCTGAATGTTTTTTGGATGATCTGGAAAAAGCTTGTTGACCTAATGTTAGTAAATTGTCTAGCTAAGAAAAGGGGCTGAAATGGGGAAGTTCACGGATACTGGCTGACAAGGAGGGTGGAGCGATGTATTTACTGCCTGGACAAAACCACACTTGTTTCTTATGACTGACTAGACAACAAAAGAAAGACTCGCAAATAAGTTAATATTTTTTTATATAGTTTCATGGATGTTTAGTGACTTGTGCGGTTGGCATTTCAGTTGGAGCTGACGTTATAAGCAGCACAATCATTCTTATTTGTATGCGCATTGAAGAATATTGGTTGCATTGTTGATTGTTGTGCCATCTACAGTTAGATTCTCAACTGACGCCATAATAATTAATCAGTTAGTCATTGTTTCACATCAAATTAGAATGAACAGTATTTTATTATTATAGCTAGCCATCCATGGTATTTCTACTGCAATGAAGGCATCGTGATTCTCTGCCTTCTATTTGAAGTGTTGGCGCTCTGAGAACAAGATCCTGACAACCGACTAACGTTAAAAGTGCATTTTAGCGCAACCCTGCACACTGTGTTCATATTACATTTGACTTACAGTATGTGAAACTACCAGTAAGGTCCAGACCCTAAAGTAGAAGAGCTCGTTGTGTAAATTGACCACCTGTAGGTAAATTGTTAACGTATAACATAAATAGCCTTTGTGTCATAATGTGAGTGTAGGTGGGGGTGAAGTCAGGCGCAGGACACCGAGGCTTAGTCCAAAACGTTTACTAAAGTCCACAATAATCAAAGTACAAAACACGATCTACGGCCACAAAACAAACAAGGTGGCTCAAAGCGCAATTACGCAAACCACGTGTAATTACCAAAATTACAAAACACGAAACGAACACAACACGACAGGAAAAACAACACACAACTAATCCATACAAACACAGGGAACTTATAGGACATGTAATCAACGTTAACCAGACACAGGTGAACAGGACAGACAAAAGCAATCATACATGAAACATCCAACGATGGCAGCTAGTACTCCGGGGACGGCGAACGCCCTTGCCTGCCCGAACCAGGAGGAGGAGCAGTCTCGGCCGAAACCGTGACAGTACCCCCCCCTTGACGCGCGGCTCTAGCCGTGCGCCGACCCCGGCCTCGGGGACGGCCAGGAGGACGTGGAGCAGGGCGCGTGGGATGCCCATGGTGGAACTCAGTCAGGAGGGATGGATCTAGGATGTCCCTCCTGGGCACCCAGCACCGTTCCTCCGGACCGTACCCCTCCCACTCCACGAGATATTGGAGACCACTCCTCCGGCGCCTGGAGTCCAAAATGGTCCGGACCCTGTACGCCGGGACCCCCTCGATGTCCAAAGGGGGCGGAGGGGTCTCTCCTATCTCCTCTTCTTGGAGTGGGCCAGCTACCACCGGCCTGAGAAGAGACACATGGAACGAGGGGTTAATATTTTTATACTCAATAGGCAGTTGTAATCTGTAACACACCTCGTTCAATCTTCTCAGGACTTTGAAGGGCCCCACAAACCGCCGACCCAGCTTCCGGCAGGGCAGGCGGAGGGGCAGGTTTCGAGTCGAGAGCCAGACTCGATCTCCCGGTGCATACACCGGCCCCTCACTGCGGTGGCGATCGGCGCTCGCCTTGTGTTGACGGATGGCACGCTGCAGATGGACATGAGCAGCGTCCCACGTCTCCTCCGAGCGCCGAATCCACTCGTCCACCGCAGGGGCCTCGGTCTGGCTCTCGTGCCACGGTGCCAGGACCGGCTGATACCCTAAAATACACTGGAAAGGTGTTAATCCGGTGGAGAAGTGGCGGAGAGAGTTCCGAGCCATCTCTGCCCAGGGGATATACCTCGACCACTCCTCCGGCCGGTCCCGGCAATAGGACCTCAAAAACCTACCCACATCCTGGTTCACACGTTCAACCTGCCCATTGCTCTCTGGGTGGTACCCCGAGGTAAGGCTAACCGAGACCCCCAGGCGTTCCATAAAAGCCCTCCAGACTCTGGAAGTGAACTGGGGACCTCGGTCGGACACAATATCCTCGGGGACCCCATAGTGCCGGAACACGTGGGTAAAGAGGGCCTCGGCGGTCTGCAGGGCAGTAGGGAGACCCGGCAGTGGGAGGAGACGACAGGCCTTAGAAAACCGATCCACAACGACCAAAATGGTGGTATTACCCTGGGAAGGGGGGTAGATCGGTCACAAAATCCACCGAGAGGTGGGACCATGGTCGCTGTGGAACGGGCAGAGGATGTAACTTACCCCTGGGCAAATGTCTAGGTGCCTTACACTGGGCACACACCGAGCAGGAGGAGACATAAACCCTCACATCCCTGGCTAACGTTGGCCACCAGTATTTCACGCTAAGGCAGTGCACCGTCCGACCAATACCAGGATGTCCAGAGGAGGGTGATGTATGAGCCCAAGAAATAAGCCGATCACGAACCTCGAGCGGAACGTACGTCCGCCCCACAGGACACTCGGGGGGAGTAGGGTCGGTACGCAGCGCCCGCTCGATTTCCGCATCGACTTCCCATACTACCGGGGCCACCAGACAAGACTCCGGAAGTATGGAGGTGGGCTCAATGGACCTCTCCTCTGTGTCATACTGCCGGGACAGTGCGTCCGCCTTACCGTTCTGGGACCCAGGGATGTATGTGATCTTAAAAACAAACCGGGTCAGAAACATGTTCCACCTAGCCTGACGAGGGTTCAATCTCCTAGCTGCCCGGATGTACTCCAGGTTACGGTGATCAGTCAGAATGAGAAAAAGGGTGTTGAGCCCCCTCAAGCCAATGCCTCCACACCTTTAGGGCCTGGACTACAGCTAACAACTCCCTGTCCCCAACGTCATAATTGCGCTCCGCCGAGCTGAGCTTCTTAGAGTAGAACGCACAGGGGCGGAGCTTAGGTGGCGTGCCGGACCGTTGTGATAGGACTGCCCCAATACCGGTCTCGGACGCGTCCACCTCTACTTGGAAAGGCAAAGAGGGATCCGGATGCGCCAGCACCGGGGCCGAAGCGAAAAGGTTCTTAAGCTTAACAAATGCCCTGTCCGCCTCAGCTGACCACTGCAAGCGCACCGGACCCCCCTTTAGCAGAGACGTAATGGGAGCTGCAACCTGTCCAAAGCCCCGGATAAACCTCCGGTAGTAATTAGCAAAACCCAAGAACCGCTGCACCTCTTTTACGGTGGTTGGAGTTTGCCAATTACGCACAGCCGATACCCGATCTACCTCTATCTCCACGCCAGACGCGGACAACCGATAACCCAAAAAAGAGACGGACTCTTGGAAAAACAAGCATTTCTCTGCCTTGACATATAAGTCATGCTCCAACAGTCGTCTCAATACTCGGCGCACCTGGGCTACATGCTCGGCTCGTGTAGAAGAATACACTAGAATGTCGTCAATGTACACCACTACACCCTGCCCATGCATGTCCCGGAAAATCTCATCAACAAAGGATTGGAAGACTGAAGGAGCATTCATTAACCCATACGGCATGACAAGATACTCGTAATGACCCGAGGTGGTGCTAAATGCTGTTTTCCATTCATCCCCCTCCCTAATGCGCACCAAATTGTACGCGCTCCTGAGATCCAACTTTGTGAAGAAACGCGCTCCGCGTAATGACTCCGTCATCGTCGTAATCAGTGGAAGTGGATAACTGTATTTTACAGTGATCTGATTGAGACTACGGTAATCAATACACGGGCGCAATCCCCCGTCCTTTTTCTTCACAAAGAAGAAAACTCGAGGAGACCGGAGAAGTAGAGGGCCGTATGTATCCCTGTGCCAAGGACTCGGCTATGTAAGTCTCCATAGCCGCAGTCTCCTCTTGAGACAGAGGATACACATGACTCCTGGGAAGAGCTGCTCCGGTCTGGAGATTTATCGCACAGTCCCCCTGTCTATGAGGCGGTAGCCGTGCTGCCCTAGCTTTGCTAAACGCTAATGCTAAATCCTCATACTCGGGGGGAATGCGCAGTGCGGGCACTTGGTTCAGACTCTCTACCGAGGTCGCCCCTATGGAAACACCTAGACATCTCCCTACACACTGGGCAGACCACTCCGTAAGAGCCCTCTGTTGCCACGCTATGGTAGGATCGTGGGTGCTTAACCAGGGAAGCCCCAACACCACTGGATACGCAGGAGAGTCAATCAGATAAAACTGAATGATTTCCTCATGACCCCCCTGCGTAGTCATCGTCAGCGGCGCTGTGACATCCCTGATCAGACCTGACCCCAACGGCCGGCTGTCTAAAGCATGGACAGGGAATGGAACTTCTACCGGCCGAAGGGGAATTCCTAACCTAGCACAAAATGCCCTATCAATAAAATTCCCAGCTGCGCCTGAATCTACTAGCGCCTTATGCTGGGAATGAGGTGCCACCTGTGGAAAACGCACAGGAATGCTCATGTGGACCAACAGAGAGCTCTGGGTAAGTGGGGCGTCTACTCACCTGAAATGACTCCCCCAGTGCGTGACCTGTTGTCCCCTCTCTCAGAAAACCTTCCCAGCACTGGCCGCGGTGTGTCCTCCACGGCCACAGTTGGTGCAGGGGTTGGCCCTCCTCGGGTTCTCCCTCCTCCTCTCTCTAGCGCCAGCACCCCCGAGCTCCATAGGAATTGGCTCAGAGGTGCTGGAGGATGGAATGGACGACCCCCACTCGGGACGTCCGCGGGCGGCCAGCAGGGTGTTTAAGCCTGATGGAGATGTCCACCAGCTGGTCGAAGCATAGATTGGTGTCCCTGCAGGCCAGCTCACGACGGACGTCCTCTCGCAGGCTACACCGGTACTGGTCGATGAGGGCCCTCTCATTCCATCCCGAATCCGCAGCTAACGTCCGGAACTCCAGTGCGAACTCCTGTGCGCTCCTCTTCTCCTGTCGGAGGTAGAACAGACGCTCCCCCGCCGCCTTCCCCTCAGGTGGGTGATCGAAGACTGCCCGGAAGCGGCGGGAGAACTCAGCGTAGGTGATAGTAGCTGCGTCCATTCTCCTCCATTCAGCGTTGGCCCATTCCAACGCCTTGCCGGATAGACAGGAGATGAGGGCGGAGACGCTCTCGTATCCCGAGGGCGCTGGGTGTATAGTAGCCAGGTATAGTTCGATCTGCAGGAGGAACCCCTGACACCCGGCTGCAGAACCGTCATATGCCCCCGGAGCGAGAGCCGAATGCCACTGGGTCCCGGTGTAGAGAGAGGAGGACTGGTCGTTGGTGATGGGATAGTGGGGTGATGGCGTGAGCAATTCCCTAGTCGCCAAACGACACAGCTTGGTGGACACCTCGTCAAGGGCGGCCTCAAGTTGCTGGAATAAAACTGTCTTGATAACGTAATTGTTCCTCCAGCAACACTGGGTGCCGCCTCTGCTCCTGCTGACTCCATAATGGTGTGTTGTTCTGTCATAATGTGAGTGTAGGTGGGGGTGAAGTCAGGCGCAGGGACAACGAGGCTTAGTCCAAAACGTTTACTAAAGTCCACAATAATCAAAGTACAAAACACGATGTACGGCCACAAAACAAACAAGGTGGCTCAAAGCGCAATTACGCAAACCACGCGTAATTACCAAAATTACAAAACACGAAACGAACACAACACGACAGGAAAAACAACACAACAACTAATCCCATACAAACACAGGGAACTTATAGGACATGTAATCAACGTTTAACCAGACACAGGTGAACAGGACAGACAAAAGCAATCATACATGAAACATCCCAACGATGGCAGCTAGTACTCCGGGGACGGCGAACGCCCTTGCCTGCCCGAACCAGGAGGAGGAGCAGTCTCGGCCGAAAACCGTGACCACTTTGGTAGTCTGCCCCTTGGGTTGTTGCGTTGACAGAACCAGTGAAGATTACAGTCGCTAGTTTTGCTATGAGCTGGAGGGAGCCTCAATTTAGAATCTCCATAGACAGAAAACGTTCTTGAAAATCCACTGTACTTAAAAAGCATTGTGTTGCAATATGGTGCCTGCCTAGTGCCTAACTTAAGGTTACTGATGAATTGTCCCTTCCTTGGAAATTGTGTATGATGTACACCATTCTATCCTGTTTTATGAGAAATTGTGGTCTCTGTTGCTATGATAATTTTATTCTGGCATTTGTGCCTTGAGTAATCCATGTGAGGAATTGGAATGGTGGACCTTGATTGATCATAAAAGCACCGGGCACATGCTAGTGAATTAAATAAGAAGTCTGAATGACAGGTGAATTTGTTTATCCACCTGTGACCTGCCAGGCACAACAATGGTTGGAGCCAAACTGTCAGCGCAGATTTAACACATCTAATATCAGGTGGCTAGCTAACTAAACTCAGCCAGTATCTCTGGCTAGCTAGCTAACTAAACTCAGCCAGTATCTCTGGCTAGCTAGCTAACTAAACTCAGCCAGTATCTCTGGCTAGTTAGCTAACTAAACTCAGCCAGTATCTCTGGCTAGCTAGCTAACTAAAACTCAGCCAGTATCTCTGGCTAGCTAGCTAACTAAACTCAGCCAGTATATCTGGCTAGCTAGCTAACTAAACTCAGCCAGTTTCTCTGGCTAGCTAGCTAACTAAACTCAGCCAGTTTCTCTGGCTAGCTAGCTAACTAAACTCAGCCAGTTTCTCTGGCTAGTGTTAAGTTGTGTCAATTCAAATCTGGTATTAGGAACAAAGAGGTCAATACACGTCTTCTAAAATAGACTAGTATTTTAATTAATGCAAAACCACTTCAATGGTAAATACTGAAATACCACGCAGGGCACTCGGAGAACTGATCCATTGTTCTAAGTTCTTCTTCAAATACTCTGACAGAGATAGTTCCCAATCTCTGCTGGCCAATCAGAGTAGAGGACTGAGCGTGGTTTAGACTTACTCAGCCTATCGTTGGCGCACAGGCTGGTCCCAGCCCCTTGGCGCTTCACTGTTGCACCACTGTTGCAGGCATAAGTTGTTATCATCACAACTTGTAGAGTCAGACACCTTTTTGCAGTACACGTCCTTGAGCGAGGTTTAACAAAGAGGCAGTGTTGTATGTGTCTGTGAGAAATACAAGTCTGTCTCACCCTACTCCCTAACATTCCTCACATGAATCACAGCTTGTTATGTTAAACAATTCATATCAGTACAGTACAAACCTATTATGTTTAATCATTAATGCATTCTTTCTAAGCTAGGCATCACATCCAGTTATAAGAAAATAGAACCCCACAATCCCCCTTTTCACACCCACTGGGTGTGAACCCAAAACAAGAAAACCCAAAATAAGAAATTTCAGGGAAATTCAGGAATCCCCCTTTTGACACCCACTAGGGTGTCACTCATTAAAATACAATACAAACAAAAAGAATCACACTTTTATTAATAGGCAATAATGATAATAAAAAGGCCTTCAGTCCTTCCATCTACACCCAACTTGTCCTAGGTTGGCTACCAGCCACCCAGGAACTTCAAACCTTCACATAAGGAAAGATAAACATTCACAATGGTTAACTTGATTAATAAAGCATTAAAACACAGGATTAATAGAACACAAAACACAAGATTATTAAAACATAAAACACAAACAGGGAAGTACATTTTTGACCCCCTTTATACACCCTCTAGGGTGTCACTCCACAAAGCCTGGTAGGTCATATCCTTCATTCCTAAGGTCGGAGTCGGGGTTTTGGGCGATCTACCATCGTTTGGGAAAAACCCCCTTCTCCCTCGTTTGCTCCTCGGACACAGGGAAAAAACGAAAAAAAAACCCCTTCCACCCAAAGAACAAGTTTTTTTTACCAAAATTTTAAAAAAGG
>LR778283.1:47963904-48113848 GCA_902810595.1 Coregonus sp. 'balchen'
CTCAATAAAAATAAGCCAAGAGCCACAAACGAGCGACTTATCGGATTCAACATCATTTTTTCTGAGAAAAAAAAAATCTAAGCAACAAAAAATGTACCTAGCTCAGTTGCACAGACTTGTTTGAAACCCCGAGATTTTGGTTAGTCGACGCAAAGGCGAGGAACAATTTTGAATCGAAAACCCTTCCATCCCCATGAAGCCGTATTTACTAAGGACTATCCCTCCAACCAGCTTTTCTCCCAAATGTTCCTTTTTGTGCCACCAAGCCCACCCCCACCCGAAAGAGTTCGTTTTTAAATCCCACCACAACAGTCGGTTTCTACCCGGTAGAAAGTGATCCTCTCAGTACGATTATAAACAATCCGGGTTACATGGCGGGTTAAGTGAAAAACGTTAGCAAGCTGCATTTTTCCCGCCAAAAGTAAGAGATTTGAAACGAGCAAATAGGTTACCTTAACGTTACCTATTCATAAATAAATGATTCACCCGGAGAAATTTATTTTAAACTTGCTTTTAAGATTTAGATACCAGTTCATGATTGATGTTTCTTAATTTTTATAGTTTCATTTGATCACAGTTCATATGTTTTTCCTTTTTCAGGCTCAAAATTCAATTTTCTCGTTAAACTTTTCATTCTAAGGCATAAAAAGCAAATCCCTTACCTATAAGTAAATTTGAGAATGTTTTTTTTCGACAAAGGGAAAATATTAAAGGGGACCCATAAAAATCTTTTAATCCTAAAATTTGTCCGGGTTTTTTGCTTTTGTCCGCTGACCCCCCTTCTGTTGATGTTGGGGGTGTGATTCGACCAATCTTCCACCGTATTCCCTTTCTCATGATGTTTTTCTCCCCTTTAAAAGGGTTCATTCACCCCCCCCCCCCACAAAAGTTCCTATTGGACCCAATTTAGTTGCCGCCTTTTGCTTGTTTATTTTCTGGTTTTTTTATTTCCCTTTTTTTTTTTTTAAAATGAGGATTGGGGGAGGGGGGAATGTGTCATACGGGTTTTTAACCGCATAGGCAAGGAGAGTGACAAGAAAGGAAAAGTGCAAAAAAAGACAGCTTTTCCCCCAATTCCCCCGAGGCGTACTCGAAAATAGGTTGTCGAGGCCCCCCCTACTCCTGTTGTGCTCTGTAAAGGGGGCCGTGGGTTTATAGGTTCAACAGCCACCTACCCTGTGTGGCTTGTGAAGGAGCCATGGGGGTTTTTAGGTTAAAACCCCACTCCGGTGAGCTTTGGGGAAAGGGGCCGTGGGGTTTATATTTTATTGTTACCAAAGACACCATCCTTTGTGTGCTTGTGAGGACCGGGGGTTTTTGGTTTTAAAGCCCCTACCCTTTGTGTCTCTGTGAAGGAGCCCTGGGGGGTTTAAAAGGTTTCAACACCACCCCTCCTGGTGGCTCTGTGAAGGGGCCGGGGTTTATAGGTTAAAAAAGCCACCTATCCTTTGTGCTCTGGAAGGAGCCTGGGGGTTTTTGGTTCCCTTTTTACAACACCACCTACTCCCGTGTGTCTCGTGAAGGAGCCCCTGGGGGTTTTTAAAGGCTTCCCGTTACAAACGCCCCCTTCTCCTTGTGTTCTCTGTGAGGGGCCATGGGTTTTTTAAAGGGTTTCAACACACCTACTCCCGTGTGTGCTCTGTGAAGGGCCCTGGGGTTATGGTTTTAAAAGCCACCCCCCTTGTTTTTCTCGTGAAGGGGCCGTGGGGGTTTATAGGTTTCAACGCCACCTACTCCCGTGTTGCTCTGGAAGGGGCCATGGGGTTTTTAGGAAACCCCCCCATCCTGGTGTGCTTGTGAAAGGGCCATGGGGGGTTTTACTTCCCTTGTTACAAAAGCCACCCACTCCTGTGTGTGCTCTGTGAAGGAGCCATGGGGTTTATAGGTTTACAACAGCCACCTACTCCTGTGTGTGCTCTGTGAAGGAGCCGTGGGGTTTTATAGGTTTCAACAGCCACCTACTCCTGTGTGTGCTCTGTGAAGGAGCCGTGGGGTTTATAGGTTACAACAGCCACCTACTCCTGTGTGTGCTCTGTGAAGGAGCCATGGGGTTTATAGGTTACAACCGCCCCCTTTACTCCTGTGTGTGCTCTGTGAAGGAGCCATGGGGTTTATGGGTTCCCTTGTTACAACCCCCACCTACTCCTGTGTGTGCTCTGTGAAGGAGCCATGGGGTTTATAGGCTTCACTTGTTACAACAGCCACCTTCTCCTTAAATGAAGACCAAAAAGGTCATTGTTAATAGACCATTTTTACTTTGGGCTGTGGTAACTAACTAGTGACGACCTTATAGCAAACGGTAGTAGCGGGTTAGCAGATCATTTTTCGACCTAATCAGCTGAGCTTCACAGCCTACTTTGCTCAGTGTATTGCAATCATGGTGTGGTTTGGAGAACTATATGACAATATTTGATGGTACAGTTTACTTTACGTCAATTCGTAAGTTCATACTGAACAATGATGATCTTCTGAATGTTTTTTTGGATGATCTGGAAAAGCTTGTTGACCTAATGTTAGTAATTGTCTAGCTACAGAAAAGGGGCTGAAATGGGGAAGTTCACGGATACTGGCTGACAAGGAGGGTGGAGCGATGTATTTTAACTGCCTGGACAAAACCACACTTGTTTCTTATGACTGACTAGAACACAAAAGAAAGACTCGCAAATAAGTTATATTTTTTTATATAGTTTCATGGATGTTTAGTGACTTGTGCGGTTTGGCATTTCAGTTGGAGCTGACGTTATAAGCAGCACAATCATTCTTATTTGTATGCGCATTGAAGAATATTGGTTGCATTGTTGATTGTTGTGCCATCTACAGTTAGATTCTCAACTGACGCCCATAATAATTAATCAGTTAGTCATTGTTTCACATCAAATTAGAATGAACAGTATTTTATTATTATAGCTAGCCATCCATGGTATTTCTACTGCAATGAGGCATCGTGATTCTCTGGCCTTCTATTTGAAGTGTTGGCGCTCTGAGAACAAGATCCTGACAACCGACTAACGTTAAAAGTGCATTTTAGCGCAACCCTGCACACTGTGGTTCATATTACATTTGACTTACAGTATGTGAAACTACCAGTAAGGTCCAGACCCTAAAGTAGAAGAGCTCGTTGTGTAAATTGACCACCTGTAGGTAAATTGTTAACGTATAACATAAATAGCCTTTGTGTCATAATGTGAGTGTAGGTGGGGGTGAAGTCAGGGCGCAGGACACCGAGGCTTAGTCCAAAACGTTTACTAAAGTCCACAATAATCAAAGTACAAAACACGATCTACGGCCACAAAACAAACAGGTGGCTCAAAGCGCAATTACGCAAACCACGTGTAATTACCAAAATTACAAAACACGAAACGAACACAACACGACAGGAAAAACAACACACAACTAATCCATACAAACCACAGGGAACTTATGGACATGTAATCAACGTTAACCAGACACAGGTGAACAGGACAGACAAAAGCAATCATACATGAAACATCCAACGATGGCAGCTAGTACTCCGGGGACGGCGAACGCCCTTGCCTGCCCGAACCAGGAGGAGGAGCAGTCTCGGCCGAAACCGTGACAGTACCCCCCCCTTGACGCGCGGCTCTAGCCGTGCGCCGACCCCGGCCTCGGGACGGCCAGGAGGACGTGGAGCAGGGGCGCGTGGGATGCCCATGGTGGAACTCAGTCAGGAGGATGGATCTAGGATGTCCCTCCTGGGCACCCAGCACCGTTCCTCCGGACCGTACCCCTCCCACTCCACGAGATATTGGAGACCACTCCTCCGGCGCCTTGAGTCCAAAATGGTCCGGACCCTGTACGCCGGGACCCCCTCGATGTCCAAAGGGGGCGGAGGGGTCCTCTCCTATCTCCTCTTCTTGGAGTGGGCCAGCTACCACCGGCCTGAGAAGAGACACATGGAACGAGGGGTTAATATTTTTATACTCAATAGGCAGTTTGTAATCTGTAACACACCTCGTTCAATCTTCTCAGGACTTTGAAGGGCCCCACAAACCGCCGACCCAAGCTTCCGGCAGGGCAGGCGGAGGGGCAGGTTTCGAGTCGAGAGCCAGACTCGATCTCCCGGTGCATACACCGGCCCCTCACTGCGGTGGCGATCGGCGCTCGCCTTGTGGTTGACGGATGGCACGCTGCAGATGGACATGAGCAGCGTCCCACGTCTCCTCCGAGCGCCGAATCCACTCGTCCACCGCAGGGGCCTCGGTCTGGCTCTCGTGCCACGGTGCCAGGACCGGCTGATACCCTAAAATACACTGGAAAGGTGTTAATCCGGTGGAGAAGTGGCGGAGAGAGTTCCGAGCCATCTCTGCCCAGGGGATATACCTCGACCACTCCTCCGGCCGGTCCCGGCAATAGGACCCTCAAAAACCTACCCACATCCTGGTTCACACGTTCAACCCTGCCCATTGCTCTCTGGGTGGTACCCCCGAGGTAAGGCTAACCGAGACCCCCAGGCGTTCCATAAAAGCCCTCCAGACTCTGGAAGTGAACTGGGGACCTCGGTCGGACACAATATCCTCGGGGACCCCCATAGTGCCGGAACACGTGGGTAAAGAGGGCCTCGGCGGTCTGCAGGGCATTAGGGAGACCCGGCAGTGGGAGGGAGACGACAGGCCTTAGAAAACCGATCCACAACGACCAAAATGGTGGTATTACCCTGGGAAGGGGGTAGATCGGTCACAAAATCCCACCGAGAGGTGGGACCATGGTCGCTGTGGAACGGGCAGAAGGATGTAACTTACCCCTGGGCAAATGTCTAGGTGCCTTACACTGGGCACACACGAGCAGGAGGAGACATAAACCCTCACCATCCCTGGCTAACGTTGGCCACCAGTATTTCACCGCTAAGGCAGTGCACCGTCCGACCAATACCAGGATGTCCAGAGGAGGGTGATGTATGAGCCCAAGAAATAAGCCGATCACGAACCTCGAGCGGAAACGTACGTCCCGCCCCACAGGACACTCGGGGGGGAGTAGGGTCGGTACGCAGCGCCCGCTCGATTTCCGCATCGACTTCCCATACTACCGGGGCCACCAGACAAGACTCCGGAAGTATGGAGGTGGGCTCAATGGACCTCTCCTCTGTGTCATACTGCCGGGACAGTGCGTCCCGCCTTACCGTTCTGGGACCCAGGGATGTATGTGATCTTAAAAACAAACCGGGTCAGAAACATGTTCCCCTAGCCTGACGAGGGTTCAATCTCCTAGCTGCCCGGATGTACTCCAGGTTACGGTGATCAGTCAGAATGAGAAAAGGGTGTTGAGCCCCCTCAAGCCAATGCCTCCACACCTTTAGGGCCTGGACTACAGCTAACAACTCCCTGTCCCCAACGTCATAATTGCGCTCCGCCGAGCTGAGCTTCTTAGAGTAGAACGCACAGGGGCGGAGCTTAGGTGGCGTGCCGGACCGTTGTGATAGGACTGCCCCAATACCGGTCTCGGACGCGTCCACCTCTACTTGGAAAGGCAAAGAGGGATCCGGATGCGCCAGCACCGGGGCCGAAGCGAAAAGGTTCTTAAGCTTAACAAAATGCCCTGTCCGCCTCAGCTGACCACTGCAAGCGCACCGGACCCCCCTTTAGCAGAGACGTAATGGGAGCTGCAACCTGTCCAAAGCCCCGGATAAACCTCCGGTAGTAATTAGCAAAACCCAAGAACCGCTGCACCTCTTTTACGGTGGTTGGAGTTTTGCCAATTACGCACAGCCGATACCCGATCTACCTCTATCTCCACGCCAGACGCGGACAACCGATAACCCAAAAAAGAGACGGACTCTTGGAAAAACAAGCATTTCTCTGCCTTGACATATAAGTCATGCTCCAACAGTCGTCTCAATACTCGGCGCACCTGGGCTACATGCTCGGCTCGTGTAGAAGAATACACTAGAATGTCGTCAATGTACACCACTACACCCTGCCCATGCATGTCCCGGAAAATCTCATCAACAAAGGATTGGAAGACTGAAGGAGCATTCATTAACCCATACGGCATGACAAGATACTCGTAATGACCCGAGGTGGTGCTAAATGCTGTTTTCCATTCATCCCCCTCCCTAATGCGCACCAAATTGTACGCGCTCCTGAGATCCAACTTTGTGAAGAAACGCGCTCCGCGTAATGACTCCGTCATCGTCGTAATCAGTGGAAGTGGATAACTGTATTTTACAGTGATCTGATTGAGACTACGGTAATCAATACACGGGCGCAATCCCCCGTCCTTTTTCTTCACAAAGAAGAAACTCGAGGAGACCGGAGAAGTAGAGGGCCGTATGTATCCCTGTGCCAAGGACTCGGCTATGTAAGTCTCCATAGCCGCAGTCTCCTCTTGAGACAGAGGATACACATGACTCCTGGAAGAGCTGCTCCGGTCTGGAGATTTATCGCACAGTCCCCCTGTCTATGAGGCGGTAGCCGTGCTGCCCTAGCTTTGCTAAACGCTAATGCTAAATCCTCATACTCGGGGGGAATGCGCAGTGCGGGCACTTGGTTCAGACTCTCTAACCGAGGTCGCCCCTATGGAAACACCTAGACATCTCCCTACACACTGGGCAGACCACTCCGTAAGAGCCCTCTGTTTGCCACGCTATGGTAGGATCGTGGGTGCTTAACCAGGGAAGCCCCAACACCACTGGATACGCAGGAGAGTCAATCAGATAAAACTGAATGATTTCCTCATGACCCCCCTGCGTAGTCATCGTCAGCGGCGCTGTGACATCCCTGATCAGACCTGACCCCAACGGCCGGCTGTCTAAAGCATGGACAGGGAATGGAACTTCTACCGGCCGAAGGGGAATTCCTAACCTAGCACAAAATGCCCTATCAATAAAATTCCCAGCTGCGCCTGAATCTACTAGCGCCTTATGCTGGGAATGAGGTGCCACCTGTGGAAAACGCACAGGAATGCTCATGTGACCAACAGAGAGCTCTGGGTAAGTGGGGCGTCTACTCACCTGAAATGACTCCCCAGTGCGTGACCTGTTGTCCCCTCTCTCAGAAAACCTTCCCCAGCACCTGGCCGCGGTGTGTCCTCCACGGCCACAGTTGGTGCAGGGGGTTGGCCCTCCTCGGGTTCTCCCTCCTCCTCTCTCTAGCGCCAGCACCCCCGAGCTCCATAGGAATTGGCTCAGAGGTGCTGGAGGATGGAATGGACGACCCCCACTCGGGACGTCCGCGGGCGGCCAGCAGGGTGTTAAGCCTGATGGAGATGTCCACCAGCTGGTCGAAGCATAGATTGGTGTCCCTGCAGGCCAGCTCACGACGGACGTCCTCTCGCAGGCTACACCGGTACTGGTCGATGAGGGCCCTCTCATTCCATCCCGAATCCGCAGCTAACGTCCGGAACTCCAGTGCGAACTCCTGTGCGCTCCTCTTCTCCTGTCGGAGGTAGAACAGACGCTCCCCCCCCGCCGCCTTCCCCTCAGGTGGGTGATCGAAGACTGCCCGGAAGCGGCGGGAGAACTCAGCGTAGGTGATAGTAGCTGCGTCCATTCTCCTCCATTCAGCGTTGGCCCATTCCAACGCCTTGCCGGATAGACAGGAGATGAGGGCGGAGACGCTCTCGTATCCCGAGGGCGCTGGGTGTATAGTAGCCAGGTATAGTTCGATCTGCAGGAGGAACCCCTGACACCCGGCTGCAGAACCGTCATATGCCCCCGGGAGCGAGAGCCGAATGCCACTGGGTCCCGGTGGTAGAGAGAGGAGGACTGGTCGTTGGTGATGGGATAGTGGGTGATGGCGTGAGCAACTTCCCTAGTCCGCCAAACGACACAGCTTGGTGGACACCTCGTCAAGGGCGGCCTCAAGTTGCTGGGAAATAAACTGTCTTGATAACGTAATTGTTCCTCCAGCAACCTGGGTGCCGCCTCTGCTCCTGCTGACTCCATAATGGTGTGTTTGTTCTGTCATAATGTGAGTGTAGGTGGGGGTGAAGTCAGGGCGCAGGACACCGAGGCTTAGTCCAAAACGTTTACTAAAGTCCACAATAATCAAAGTACAAACACGATGTACGGCCACAAAACAAACAAGGTGGCTCAAAGCGCAATTACGCAAACCACGCGTAATTACCAAAATTACAAAACACGAAACGAACACAACACGACAGGAAAAACAACACACAACTAATCCATACAAACACAGGGAACTTATAGGACATGTAATCAACGTTAACCAGACACAGGTGAACAGGACAGACAAAAGCAATCATACATGAAACATCCAACGATGGCAGCTAGTACTCCGGGGACGGCGAACGCCCTTGCCTGCCCGAACCAGGAGGAGGAGCAGTCTCGGCCGAAACCGTGACACTTTGGTAGTCTGCCCCTTGGGTTGTTGCGTTGACAGAACCAGTGAAGATTACAGTCGCTAGTTTTGCTATGAGCTGGAGGAGCCTCAATTTAGAATCTCCATAGACAGAAAACGTTCTTGAAAATCCACTGTACTTAAAAAGCATTGTGTGCAATATGGTGCCTGCCTAGTGCCTAACTTAAGGTTACTGATGAATTGTCCCTTCCTTGGAAATTGTGTATGATGTACACCATTCTATCCTGTTTTATGAGAAATTGTGGTCTCTGTTGCTATGATAATTTATTCTGGCATTTGTGCCTTGAGTAATCCATGTGAGGAATTGGAATGGTGGACCTTGATTGATCATAAAAGCACCGGGCACATGCTAGTGAATTAAATAAGAAGTCTGAATGACAGGTGAATTTGTTTATCCACCTGTGACCTGCCAGGCACAACAATGGTTGGAGCCAAACTGTCAGCGCAGATTTAACACATCTAATATCAGGTGGCTAGCTAACTAAACTCAGCCAGATCTCTGGCTAGCTAGCTAACTAAACTCAGCCAGTATCTCTGCTAGCTAGCTAACTAAACTCAGCCAGTATCTCTGGCTAGTTAGCTAACTAACTCAGCCAGTATCTCTGGCTAGCTAGCTAACTAAACTCAGCCAGTATCTCTGGCTAGCTAGCTAACTAAAACTCAGCCAGTATATCTGGCTAGCTAGCTAACTAAACTCAGCCAGTTTCTCTGGCTAGCTAGCTAACTAAACTCAGCCAGTTTCTCTGGCTAGCTAGCTAACTAACTCAGCCAGTTTCTCTGGCTAGTGTTAAGTTGTGTCAATTCAAATCTGGTATTAGGAACAAAAGAGGTCAATACACGTCTTCTAAAATAGACTAGTATTTTAATTAATGGCAAACCACTTCAATGGTAAATACTGAAATACCACGCAGGGCACTCGGAGAACTGATCCATTGTTCTAAGTTCTTCTTCAAATACTCTGACAGAGATAGTTCCCACTCTCTGCTGCCAATCAGAGTAGAGACTGAGCGTGGTTTAGACTTACTCAGCCTATCGTTGGCGCACAGGCTGGTCCCAGCCCCTTGGCGCTTCACTGTTGCACACTGTTGCCAGGCATAAGTTTGTTATCATCACAACTTGTAGAGTCAGCACCTTTTTGCAGTACACGTCCTTGAGCGCGGTTTAACAAAGAGGCAGTGTGTATGTGTCTGTGAGAAATACAAGTCTGTCTCACCCTACTCCCTAACATTCCTCACATGAATCACAGCTTGTTATGTTAAACAATTCATATCAGTACAGTACAAACCTATTATGTTTAATCATTAATGCATTCTTTCTAAGCTAGGCATCACATCCAGTTATAAGAAAATAGAACCCCACAATCCCCCTTTTCACACCCACTGGGTGTGAACCCAAAACAAGAAAACCCAAAATAAGAAATTTCAGGGAAATTCAGGAATCCCCCTTTTGACACCCACTAGGGTGTCACTCATTAAAATACAATACAAACAAAAAGAATCACACTTTTATTAATAGGCAATAATGATAATAAAAAGGCCTTCAGTCCTTCCATCTACACCCAACTTGTCCTAGGTTGGCTACCAGCCACCCAGGAACTTCAAACCTTCACATAAGGAAAGATAAACATTCACAATGGTTAACTTGATTAATAAAGCATAAAACACAGGATTAATAGAACACAAAACACAAGATTATTAAAACATAAAACACAAACAGGGAAGTACATTTGACCCCCTTTATACACCTCTAGGGTGTCACTCCACAAAGCCTGGTAGGTCATATCCTTCATTCCTAAGGTCGGAGTCCGGGGTTGGGCCGTATCTCACCATCTGTTGGGAACCGCCTTCTCCATCGTCTTGCTCCTCGGACACAGGGAATAAGACAACATCCACAAAGAACAAGTATACCCATAGAAGCTATAACTTCACCCAGAATAGTTACAACAATAGTTTTCCATTTACCAAATATGTTATCAAACCAACCGTTTAGGGAGCTATCAATACCAGAGTTCTCAGCCAGTTCGTTCGCCAGCGTGGTCAGTCCCTGAAGCGCTTTGGTCACGGACCCCGTCCGGTGCTGTATTGTTGGGGATGAAAGTACAGCACATAGATCCAAACAGAACACAAACTCCGCCCCGCTCAGCCAAAAGCTATTCTATTCTGCCATGCCATTAAGCTAGTTGCCGCTGTCTGCTCAGCCAAGCCCTTTATTGCATCACAAGTGTGGTTTATAAATCTTTGCTGGTTATAGTAAATATAATTTATCCAATCTACGTTTTTATTAATTGTTGACCACCAGAAAAGACTTGATTCAAACCCAGCTGCGACCTGATTCCTAGCTTTGAATTCTTCTGGAACCCCTCGAGGTACTCCTATCCCATCAATATATATCCTTTCATCAAAGGATCCCGGGAGGAGGTTCTACTTTCTACGTGACAACTCACCAGTCTCTGACACGTTTGATTGTTTGCGTATGTAGGTGAGTTCACAATCTGTTATCACCACACAACCATCAGATGTCAGCACGGGCCTGGTTTTGGTTCCTAAAATCCTCTGGCTGCAACAAAGAGGAGAGATTAGTCATGGTCTCTTTAGTTGTGACATTCTCTGTGTGGGAGCAGGAGCTAAGATGCCCTACCCTGTATCCTATCTTATTAGTCCTAGAAAAACAATAATAAGAATCCCCTGAGACTTCAAACGGAGGCAACCTAGGTCGGGGTGACTTTGTTATCGGGGGATACAGATAGTGCAAGTAACTACAAGACTCCTTCACCACATTCCCAGGTGGCTTGAACAATTTAATAATGGAGGATAAACCTGACAGAGAATTAAAGCCTGTCAAGGGGAACGGAGTAGTTGTTAACCTTGGTTTGGCTGTCCCACAGGCATAACAGTCCTCTTTAGACATAGTTCTTGCCGTATACTGAATCCATTCCAACCACAGGTTAAGATTTCCACACCCCGTCCTACCTGTCCTACTTTCTTCAGGTCTATAGTTTGCACTATCTTCACCACAGCCCCGGTCTCACTACCTCCCTCAGAGAGGTTTACTCTATAGGGTGCCCCAGTTGAAGAGGATATCTCACTTGTTCAGGTCTGTAACCTGTTTTAGCGTAATTCAGACTTTCAGACAGTACCTACCCTTATATGGGTCGCACTGCCATTTCTGGTAATTCCCTACTTTCACAATACTACACCTGTCCTTAAACTGTGTATGGAGATTGACATATCCCCCCCCCCCCCCCCCCGCTTGGTATGAGCAACTACATAGTCCCAGGATGTACATGGTGACATACATATGGTGATGTCCTTCCCTAAAGTCCCTAGTACTTCCCCTTTCCCTACGTCTAGCTGTCTCCTATGCCTTCGTAGACTGTGCTCAGGTATTATTTTATCAACTTGTGTTAGGTTAAACTACTACTTCTGGCTGATCAGGAGGGTTTGAGTGTGTTAGGAATATGGCCCCCACAATCAGACAGCTACCTACCGTCGGGAGACCTGTGAATCCCCACCCTCGCCCTGAGAACATGTCAGACGCCAGAGACCAACCCATTGCTTTACCTTCTATCGAACTCACACAGGGATGATCAGACAGGGTAAGGGAATCTTCGTTAAGGAGCCAACCCCCGAGCCCTAGTGGTGATCGGTTTTTTCTCCTAACTCTGTGTTTGTTCATCAGGTGTAACTGGGTTTACCTTTTTGCAGTGTGTGACATGCACCCAGGTGGATCTAATAGGACTTGGTAGGGCCCTTCCCAACAGGCCTGCTTCCAGTTTTTCTTCTTTTAGGGACTGGATCCACACCCAGTCTCCTGGTTAGATAGAGTGGGTCACCTTCTCCTTTAGTTCACCTGTGAGCACAAAACCTCGGACATACGGGTGTGGTTAATAAACTATCTTCACACATACATGTTCAGCTCTCAATTTCTATTGTTGTTGTTTTTTTGTTTTTTAAAAGTATTTTGTCATCTCCTTCGTATATATTTATTATTTAATCCTACCATCTCCTACCATCCATCCCCCATTTGACACATGATTTGCCCATGTGTCAATATTACCACCTATCCAAACAATCACTTAGGTAATATTGGTAATTCATTATCCAATTGCCATCCCTCCACTCTCTCTTCTGTTATTTTATGGTTTAAATCATATATATTATTACCAAATTATAATCTTCTTCACACTTTTTCATAAATGTTAGTTATCCCAAGTGTTCATTAAGTCCTCATGACATTCATTCTCATAAGAAATCATATATACCCCAAACTCAGCCAAAACCTAAAAAACTCCATAAAATTCACTGTGTGCTCCTCTAAGACCTATCACCCTTGACCTGCTGAAAACCCCCCAAAATTGAAACAACAAGGCTTTATAAACATCATACTAGGTGTGTTGTTTTTTGTTTAAAAAACCCAATTTGAAAAACAACAACCACAAATAGCCAGGCCTCACTTAATTTGGTAGCTCACTTTTATGACCTAAATACTGCCTAACTTCACTGCTTCCCCCTAGCCCTGGGCAACATTCCAATGAGATGAGCTAATCTCTTTCTCCTGGTTATAATCTAAAGATGGTAGTACACACAAAACATGATACAGATATCCCCAGTCTTTAACCCATCAATAATTGTTTGTATCAATCTAATTCCTCATAACTAATCCATAAAACCACTCAAAATTCCCAGAGTATACAATGATTATTTAATTGATTACCCTAAATCTGCTACATGTGATCTCATCTCAAATGATCCATTATCAATTATTTGTTCAACCCCCTAGGAAAATCTGTCTCCCCTTCTATTGTTCCTGTCCCCCCTGTAAATGTCATATTTCAGTTTTTAGCCAATACAATCACGGTTACATCAAATGTTCCCTCAGTTAATGGTATTTTCTTCCTAATATAACTTCCCTAAATGAGATTTAATCCCCTGCCTTTACTCTACTGTCCTTCTATCATTACTGGATCAATGATAATAACTGTAATAACTATCAATAATAATTGTAATAACTATTTCACATTAAATTGTGCCTTTTTTCTGATAATGTTATAATTGTAGCCTATTCCATCACTTTAGTTTAAAATATAAGTTTGTTTATGTAACAAATCCAGAACCCACCACAGGCTGGCGCTATTCCCCCAGCACAACAGCCAATGCCACTTGCATCCCCGTAACCAAAATAAATTATCGTTCTAAAATGTACCAACTATTTATATTTTCCCGCTAACCCATTTCAATTCGCTATTCAATTTCTTTAACTGTTCTCTCTGATTAGGCCCTAATTAATAAAACAAATACTTGCTATCGTTGATAAGCATACATTTAATGATGTTCCTATCATTTGAACTATCTCTCACCCCTCCCCTTGCTCCTTCGGGGAAAGCGCATGGGGACCTTATAACATATTTTCATAGACCTTTCTAGAATACTTCTACTTAAGCTATCTAATTCAACCTTTCACATTTCTCAATCCACATAGTAATCTAGGTCTATAGCCCCAATGCGAAAGCTTTACCCACTGTCCCTACCTGTGTTCGAACCAGGGACCCTCTACATACATCGCCAGTCACTCCACACCATCTCCGATTCTCTCAAAGTAAATACTTTCATGTCGCACATCCAGCCACGTCATCCCTCCCCGTCTAGCCAGCCCTTCCGTCTCAAACTCCCTAGTAGCAAAAATAAAACACACTCTCTAACAGCGTTCTGCATTTACCTCTATCATCGGGTTTAAAAACTAACGTAACAACATTAACCATCCTCTATTGCTGTAGTAACGTCTTGTTTGGTTCAGTTTATTTATTACGGAGTGTCCATAATACTATAATAATACATAATCGAATTCCCCTCATGCATACAGATTTCACCTTATGCCATTGAAATGCCAAATAAACCATAATAGTTCAATGGAGCCCCCTATTGGCTCTCCCCTACCTATACATTACTTCCATAACCACATTAGTTATGGTCCGATTACCATTAAACCTTATCACATGATCAAACAACGCCACAACCTTAAACTCATATGGGGCGGCAGGCAGCTTAGTGACCAATAGCGCCGCACCAACAACCGAGAGGTCGCCGGTTCCAATCCCCGAGCCGACCAGGTGAAAAATCTGCCGATGTGCCCTCGAGCAAGGCACTCAACCCCAATTGCTCCCATAAGTCGCTCTGGACAAGAGCGTCTGCCAAATTACCAAAAATGCAAATGTAAATATTCTCTACTTGCTCACCCATGATGTACGTCTACGTTCGGGTGAGCAAGTTCATACATATATATCGTCAGAAACCCACAGGCACCTCTCAAACAATGCCCCGTGGTGTTCCCAGCCAACTCCGAGTCTATCATGGCTCCAAAAGCCACACTTTCGCTGTCTCCAGCCCCTCCCCTCGCAACTCTACTTTCCGTGTCCAGTGGGAGTAGGCTCTTTTCCGTGTCCAGTGGGAGTAGGCTCTTTTCCGTGTCCAGTGGGAGTAGGCTCTTTTGAGGAGCTGTTTTTTGTTTTAGTGTTTTCAATATTCTGCCGTTAATTAAGGTACTTTAGTCTATTTATTTAAATCAAATCATTCCCACCTAATTAGTTAAAGTTGGTGCATGTTTATATTTCAACGATAAACCGAATTATTTCAGTCTAATTGTTTAACCAGTATTTTGCAGGGTCAAACATCAAACGTTACATCAAATAATCAACCAAAAAGCCTCAACCCAAGCACCTAAAACCAGTATTATGCTATGTCTAACATCAAACGTTACAGTTCAATTATATCAGTTCAAACGTTTCAGTTCAGTCATACTAGTTATCATTATTTTACCTTTATGTTCCCAATTGTTATTAACGGGTTATACGGTTTTAAGCAACCCACAAACCCCAACAGTTATCACAAATTATACAGTTTGGACAGCCACAGACGTCTTTAATTCCTAATTAGTTTTCTATCAAGGTATACAGGTTTATTAATTTTAATAACCCCAATTCACTCTTTTATTTCGTTTGTGATCATTTGCGCACTCATGCATACAACAACACCCAGTGTCCCCCTGATCCTAGCCGTATCTAGCCTTCTGATACGTGTCAATAGCCCAACACTTTTAAGACAATAATTCCCTACGCCTCCAGTTCTCACCACTTGTGATCCTAGCCTGGAGTCGACTAAAATTTAAGTGCCCGTTATGATCCTAGCCGTATCTAGCCTTCTGATACGTGTCAATAGCGCAACACTATTAAACCAATCATTCCCTACGCCTCCAGTTCTCACCACTTGTGATCCTAGCCTGGAGTCGACTAAAATTTAAGTGCCCGTTATGATCCTAGCCGTATCTCAGTGGATATGTGCCACAACGTTACACTTTGATCAATTAATCCCTGTATCTCACAGTTCCACAATTGGTGGTCCAGAGACTTCAGTATGCTCCTTGATCCTAGCCATATCTCTCTGAATATGTGTCAAAGGAACAATACTCAACAAAAATGTTGCCGCTCCTCTGATCCTAGCCATATCTCGATGAATATGTGTCTGTAGCCAACGCCCTTGGCCAATATTTCCCTGTGTCCCCAGTTCTCACCCCTGGTGATCCTAGCCTGGGGACTTCAGTATTTTCTCCGAATCTAGCCATATCTCTCTGGATATGTGTTGGTAGAACAATACTCAACTCTAAAATGTTAAATGTCGCTCAACATTTTTATCAATTAGTCCCTGTATCCCCAGTTCCCACCTCTTGTGGTACCTAGCCTGGGGATTTCAGTATTTTCCCTGAACCTAGCCGTATTTCAGCGAATACGTGTCAGTGGAACAATACTCTATGGTTTAACATCACATTCACCACAGGTTTACATATCACAATATGGTGCTTATCTACTCATAATAGTTTCATAATTTAGTTCACTTACATCAAACAGGTGTTTCACAAAATTAATTTGGATAAAGCCAATGTGCAGAACTTTAGTTATATAACAATAGGTGTCTGCTTAACTTTTTTTAGTAGTCCGGACTCTTTGTGAAACACACCGTTCAATGACAGAGATGTCCAAATGGGCCGGACAATACCCAGCGAAGTCCCTTCTACCAGATCAGTCGGTGGTCACCAATTGTTAAGTTGCATCAATTCAAATCTGGTATTAGGAACAAAAGAGGTCAACACGACTTCTAAGATATACTAGTATTTTAATTAATGCAAAACCTTCAATGGTAAATATGATGTTCGTATATACGGGTCCACTGAAATACCACGCAGGGCACTCTGAGAACTGATCCATTGTTACAGGTTCTTCTTCAAATACTCTGACAGAGATATTTCCCGCTCCCTGCTGGCCAATCAGAGTAGAGACTGAGCGTGGTTTAGACTTACTCAGCCAATCCGTTGGCGCACAGGCTGGTCCCAGCCTCTTGGCGCTCCCTTGTTGCACACTGTTGCCAGGCATAAGTTTTTATCATAACAACCTGTGCTCTAAGCTATTCATCACATACAGATCCAATTATGAGAAAATAGAACCCCACACTAAGTTGTTGGACAAGTGGAAAACATTTATGTTGTTTATGAACAATTACAGAAAATGTTGTTGATGCTGTTACTAAAACAGATGTAACTTTTTATCTGAATAATATATTTTCGTTCCGAGTTCTGAGTTGAAAAGCAGAGAAGTAGAGGAAGATGTCATATGCTCTAGCTTCTTGTCTAAGTTGTTGGCAAAGTTGTAAAAGTAGCTGATTTGTGTCAAAAGGTGCATTGTTGCGTTTACAGTGAATGGAATGTTGGAAGTGATGATGTAACAATTGGGCTCTTTAGAATGTTGAAAAAAGTCCAATGATAGTGAATGAATATGGACAACAAAAAGTAGAAAATATATCAAAAAATGGTATACAACCAACTCAATCCAGACCAGCAGAGAAGTAAAGGAAGATTTCATACCCCTCTAACTTTTTGTCTAACTTGTTCGAAAGTGGTCAAAAAGGCAGTTGTTTCAAAAAATATATTTCTGTTCCGATTCCAGATGTAAATAGCAGAGAAGTAGACCAAGATGTCATACATATACCTAACCCTAAACCTAACCCTAACCCTCTTAACCTTCTGTCTAACCTGTTCGGAATGTGGCCAAAACGGCAGTTGTTTAAAAATAATTGATGAAAATGTGTTGATGCGGTTTCTAAAACATCTGTATCGTTAGCTAGATTGGTACAGGATATTCCGATTCCGATTCCAGATTTAAATACAGTGAGGGAAAAAAGTATTTGATCCCCTGCTGATTTTGTACGTTTGCCCACTGACAAAGAAATGATCAGTCTGTCATTTTAATGGTAGGTTTATTTGAACAGTGAGAGACAGAATAACAACAAAAAAATCCAGAAAAACTCATGTCATAAATGTTATAAATTTATTCCCAGATCCTCAAAAAGTTCTACAGCTGCACCATCGAGAGCATCCTGACCGGTTGCATCACCGCCTGGTATGGCAACTGCTCGGCATCCGACCGTAAGGCGCTACAGAGGGTAGCTGGGGCCAAGCTTCCTGCC
Organism: Coregonus sp. 'balchen'; assembly: GCA_902810595.1. Lineage (NCBI taxonomy): Eukaryota > Metazoa > Chordata > Actinopteri > Salmoniformes > Salmonidae > Coregonus > Coregonus sp. 'balchen'. The sequence continues at coordinate 47,981,750 of LR778283.1, forward strand.
ATCCAGGATCTATATACCAGGCAGTATCAGAGGAAGGCCCAACATTTTTTCAAAACTCCAGCCACCCTAGTCATAGACTGTTCTCTCTGCTACCGCACGGCAAGCGGTACCGGAGCACCAAGTCTAGGTCCAAAAGGCTCCTTAACAGCTTCTACCCCCAAACCATAAGACTGCTGAACAATTAATAAAATGACACCCCCCCCCCCCCTTTGTTTTTACACTGCTGCTACTCGCTGTTTATTATCTATGCATAGTCCACTTTACCCCTACCTATATGTACAAATTACCTTGACTAACCTGTACCCCCGCACATTGACTCGGTACCGGTACCCCCTGTATATAGCCTCGCTGTTATTTTGTGTTACTTTTTATTTAATTTTTTTACTTTAGTTTATTTAGTAAATATTTTCTTAACTCTATTTCTTGAACTGCATTGTTGGTTAAGGGCTGTAAATAAGCATTTCACGGTAAGGTCTACACCTGTTGTGACAAATAAAATGTTATTTTACAGTGGGGGAAAAAAGTATTTAGTCAGCCACCAATTGTGCAAGTTCTCCCACTTAAAAATATGAGAGAGGCCTGGAATTTTCATCATAGGTACACGTCAACTATGACAGACAAAATGAGAAAAAGTCTTCACAAGGTTTTCACACACTGTTGCTGGTATTTTGGCCCATTCCTCCATGCAGATCTCCTCTAGAGCAGTGATGTTTTGGGGCTGTCGCTGGGCAACACGGACTTTCAACTCCCTCCAAAGATTTTCTATGGGGTTGAGATCTGGAGACTGGATAGGCCACTCGAGGACCTTGAAATGCTTCTTACGAAGCCACTCCTTCGTTGCCCGGGCGGTGTGTTTGGGATCATCGTCATGCTGAAAGACCCAGCCACGTTTCATCTTCAATGCCCTTGCTGATGGAAGGAGGTTTTCACTCAAAATCTCACGATACATGGCCCCATTCATTCTTTCCTTTACACGGATCAGTCTTCCTGGTCCCTTTGCAGAAAAACAGCCCCAAAGCATGATGTTTCCACCCCCATGCTTCACAGTAGGTATGGTGTTCTTTGGATGCAACTCAGCATTCTTTGTCCTCCAAACACGACGAGTTGAGTTTTTACCAAAAATTTCTATTTTGGTTTCATCTGACCATATGACATTCTCCCAATCCTCTTCTGGATCATCCAAATGCACTCTAGCAAACTTCAGACGGGCCTGGACATGTACTGTCTTAAGCAGGGGGACACGTCTGGCACTGCAGGATTTGAGTCCCTGGCGGCGTAGTGTGTTACTGATGGTAGGCTTTGTTACTTTGGTCCCAGCTCTCTGCAGGTCATTCACTAGGTCTCCCCGTATGGTTCTGGGATTTTTGCTCACCGTTCTTGTGATCATTTTGACCCCACGGGGTGAGATCTTGCGTGGAGCCCCAGATCGAGGGAGATTATCAGTGGTCTTGTATGTCTTCCATTTCCTAATAATTGCTCCCACAGTTGATTTCTTCAAACCAAGCTGCTTACCTATTGCAGAATCAGTCTTCCCAGCCTGGTGCAGGTCTACAATTTTGTTTCTGGTGTCCTTTGACAGCTCTTTGGTCTTGGCGATAGTGGAGTTTGGAGTGTGACTGTTTGAGGTTGTGGACAGGTGTCTTTTATACTGATAACAAGTTCAAACAGGTGCCATTAATACAGGTAACGAGTGGAGGACAGAGGAGCCTCTTAAAGAAGAAGTTACAGGTCTGTGAGAGCCAGAAATCTTGCTTGTTTGTAGGTGACCAAATACTTATTTTCCACCATAATTTGCAAATAAATTCATAAAAAATCCTACAATGTGATTTTCTGGATTTTTTTTCCTCAATTTGTCTGTCATAGTTGACGTGTACCTATGATGAAAATTACAGGCCTCTCTCATCTTTTTAAGTGCGAGAACTTGCACAATTGGTGGCTGACTACATACTTTTTTTCCCCACTGTATTTGATGTAGCACACGCTTTTATCCAAAGCGACTTACAAGCAGGGGACCAGGGAGCTGACTTCTGGGGTATGCCTGACCCCCTGGTCTGCTGGGCCTCTATGTGTGGGACCTGGGTCTCCTCCACAGGGCTGACCCAGCTAGTGGTCAACGACCAGCCCAGCGCCAGGAAGGTCCTTCAGCAGGGAGCCGCTCCATCTCAGGTAACTCTGCCTCGGTTCCCAATAGATGGCCAAGCTGCAGTCAAAATGTACCATATCGTAAAATGTATGAAAACAAACATTTGCTTTTTGGTCTTCATTTAAGGTTATCCAGGCTCTGTCATAGCCGGCCACGACCGGGAGACCCATGGGGCGGCACACAATTGGCCCAGCGTCGTCCAGGGTAGGGGAGGGAATGGCCAGCAGGGATGTAGCTCAGTTGGTAGAGCATGGCGTTTGCAACGCCAGGGTTGTGGGTTTCGATTCCCACGGGGGGGCAGTATGAAAAATAAAAAAATTAATGTATGCACTCACAAACTGTAAGTCGCTCTGGATAAGAGCGTCTGCTAAATGACTAAAATGTAAAATGTTATGATTAGGCATAAGGAAAGCAGTGTGGTTAATGTTAGGGTTCAGATCAGATTTTAAGAAGATCAAATGTAGTAGTAGTAGGTGGGGTTTCCAACTTGGCCAGATATCCTGCTGGAAAAACAGGAAGAAGAAGAAAAAACTCTTTACACCATTTGTTAACATTTTGAATGTACTGTACATCTCTCTAATTACAAATGGTTTCATATGATTTATTATATTACTACTGGGGTGCTCTATAGGCAGGGCTGTGGCGGTCATGGGGAACTGGATTAGCAGGGCTGTGGCGGTCATGGGGAACTGGATTAGTAGGGCTGTGGCGGTCATGGGGAACTGGATTAGCAGGGCTGTGGCGGTCATGGGGAACTGGATTAGCAGGGCTGTGGCGGTCATGGGGAACTGGATTAGCAGGGCTGTGGCGGTCATGGGGAACTGGATTAGTAGGGCTGTGGCGGTCATGGGGAACTGGATTAGCAGGGCTGTGGCGGTCATGGGGAACGGATTAGCAGGGCTGTGGCGGTCATGGGACTGGATAGCAGGGCTGTGGCGGTCATGGGGAACTGGATTAGCAGGGCTGTGGCGGTCATGGGGAACTGGATTAGCAGGGCTGTGGCGGTTTATGGGGAACTGGATTAGCAGGGCTGTGGCGGTCATGGGGAACTGGATTAGCAGGGCTGTGGCGGTCATGGGGAACTGGATTAGCAGGGCTGTGGCGGTCATGGGGAACTGGATTAGCAGGGCTGTGGCGGTCATGGGGAACTGGATTAGTAGGGCTGTGGCGGTCATGGGGAACTGGATTAGCAGGGCTGTGGCGGTCATGGGGAACTGGATAGCAGGGCTGTGGCGGTCATGGGGAACTGGATTAGCAGGGCTGTGGCGTCATGGGGAACTGGATTAGCAGGGCGTGGCGGTCATGGGGAACTGGATTAGCAGGGCTGTGGCGGTCATGGGGAACTGGATTAGCAGGGCTGTGGCGGTCATGGGGAAAATGGATTAGCAGGGCTGTGGCGGTCATGGGGAACTGGATTGAGGCGGCGGTATGGGAACTGGGTTGCGGCTGTGGCGGTCATGGGGAACTGGATTAGCAGGCTGTGGCGGTCATGGGGAAACTGGATTAGCAGGGCTGTGGCGGTCATGGGGAACTGGATAGCAGGGCTGTGGCGGTCATGGGGAACTGGATTAGCAGGCTGTGGCGGTCATGGGGAAACTGGATTAGCAGGGCTGTGGCGGTATGGGGAACTGGATTAGCAGGGCTGTGGCGGTCATGGGGAACTTGGAATTAGTAGGGCTGTGGCGGTCATGTGGAACTGGATTAGTAGGGCTGGGCGGTCATGGGGAACGGATTAGCAGGGGGGGGCTGTGGCGGTCATGGGGAACTGGATTAGCAGGGCTGTGGCGGTCATGGGAACTGGATTAGTAGGGCTGTGGCGGTCCATGGGGACTGGATTAGCCAGGGCCTTTTGGCGATCATGGGAACTGGATTAGTTAGTGCTGTGGCGGTCATGGGGAACTGTATTTAGTCAGGGGCTTTGGCGGTCATGGGGGAAACTGGATTAGTAGGGCTGGTGGCGGGTCCATGGGGAACTGGTATTAGTAGGGCTGTGGCGGTCCATGGGGAACTGGATTATATGGGCTGTGGGCGGTCATGGGGAACTGGATTAGTACGGGCTGTGGCGGTCAATGGGGAAATGGAATTATTAGTAGGGCTGTGCGGTCATGGGGAACTGGAAGTAGGGCTGTGGGCGGGTCATGGGAACGGGATAGTAGGGCTTGGGCGGTCATGGGAAAGGATTAGTAGGGCTGTGGCGGGTAATGGGGGACTGGATTAGTAGGGCTGTGGCGGGTCATGGGAACTGATTAGTTAGGGCTTGGCGGGGGGGTAATGGGGAACTGGATTAGTGGGGTGTGGCGAGTCATGGGGAAACTGGATTAGTAGGGCTGTGGCGGTTATGGGGAACTGGATTAGCAGGGATTGATGGCTGGGTCAGGGAACGATTAGCAGGGCTTGTGGCGGGTCCTGGGGAACTGGATAGTAGGGCTGTGGCGGTCATGGGGAAACTGGATAGTAGGGCTGTGGCCCGGGGTAATGGGAACTGGATTAGTAGGGCGTGGCGGCATGGGGAACTGGATTAGTATAGTCGGGGTGGCGTCATGGGGAAACTGGATTAGTTCTCGTAAAAACAAATATTTTCATCCCTCTAAATGAATGCCATCTTTCATTTAATGAGATTACACACTACAGCAGTGGTGGAAAACTCCTGGAAGGCTGAGTGGAGGGCTGAGTGGAGGGTTGAGTGTCTGTGGATTAAACTCAGGCGGGCTGAGGGTTCTGAGGTTAACTCCAGAGGGGGCTGAGTGTCTGTGGGTGAACTCCAGGAGGGCTGAGTGTATGTGGGTTAACTCCAGGAGGGTTGAATGTCTGCAGGTTAACCCCAGGAGGGAGTGTCTGCAGGTTAACCCAGGAGGGCAGAGTGTCTGCAGGTTAACCCCAGGAGGGCAGAGTGTCTGCAGGTTAACCCAGGAGGGGCAGCAGAGTGTCTGCAGGTTAACCCACAGGAGGGCGGTTGTTGCAGGTTAACACCAGTGAGGGCAGAGTCTGTCTGCAGGTTAACCCCAGGAGGGCAGAATGTCTGCAGGGTTAACCCCAGGAGGGCAGAGGTCTGCAGGTTAACCCCCAGGAGGGGCAGAGTTGTGTCTGCAGGTTAACCCCAGGAGGGCAGAGTGTTCGGGCAGGTTAACCCCAGGAGGGCAGAGTGTCGCAGGTTAACCCCAGGAGGGCAGAGTGTCTGCAGGTTACCACAGGAGGGCAGAGTTCTCAGGTAACCCAGGAGGGAAGTGTCTGCAGGTTACCCCCAGGAGGGCAGAGTGTCTGCAGGTTAACCACAGGAGGGCCGAAGTGTCTGCAGGTTAAACCCCAGAAGGCCGAATGTCTGCAGGATGGTTAAACCCAAGGAGGGCAGGAGTGTCCTGCAGCGTTAACCCCAGGGGGCCAGAATGTCTGCAGGTTACACCCAGGAGGGCAGAGTCAGAGGTATGCGGTTAACCCCAGGAGGCAGAGGTATGAGGTTAAAACCAGGAGGGCAGCAGAGTGTATGCAGGTAAACCCCAGGAGGCAGAGTGTCTGCAGGATTAAACCAGAGGAGGGGAAGTGTCGCAGGTTACCCCAGGAGGGCAGAGTGTCTGCAGGTTAACCCCAGGAGGGCAGAGTAGTGTCTCTGAGTTAAAACAGGAGGGAGAAAGTAGAGTGTCTGCAGGTAACCCCAGGAGGGCAGAATGTCTGCAGGTTAACCCCAGGAGGGCAGAGTGTCTGCAGGTTAACCCCAGGAGGGAAGAAGGTGTCTGCAGGTTAACCCCAGCGAGGGCAGGTATGGTGGGTTTAACCCAGGGGCAGAATGTCTGCAGTTAAACCCCAGGAGGGCAGAATGTTGCAGTTAACCCCAGGGGCAGAGGTCTGCAGGTTAACCCCAGGAGGGCAGAGTGTCTGCAGGTTAACCCCAGGAGGGCAGAGTGTCTGCAGGTTAACCACAGGAGGGCAGAGTGTCTGCAGGTTAACCCCAGGAGGGCAGAGTGTCTGCAGTTTTCACTCATCCTTTGCACTTGATTGATCATTTAAGGTCATTGATTAGTTAGGAACTCCCCTCAACTAGTTGTCTAGGTCTTCATTAGACATGAATTGAAAGGAGAAAAAGCAGACAAATCCCTCTACCAACTGAGTTTGATACTCCTACACTACAGTTTCTACCAGTTTGATTCTACCAGTAGGATGCAGTATGGGACAACAAACTAAAGGAACTCTTATGTCAGGGGTCCCCAACTGGTGGCCCGTGGGCCGAATTCGGCCCGCAGGTGGTTTTATTTGGCCACCCATATACATGGGGAAGAGGTGATGCCGAGCCCTGTGTGTTTGGACCATGTTAAGTCCTTAGTGATATGGACTCCAAGGAATCAACCAAGCATAATTTATTATTACATATTTCACATTTAAACATTTGCGTCATTTAGCAGATGCTCTTATCCAGAGCCACTTACAGCAATCACGGTTAAGTGCCTTGCTCGAGAGCACAAAGACCATGGACGGCTTGTTCAATAGGGCGATATGGGCGACGCACTGCCAAACGGGAAAAGGAAGGGATTTTTTTTCTAATCAATTATATCACGGCAACAGCAGTTATCAGTGTTCACGTCTGATCTGCCAGCCACTAAATGTCAAATCAGGCTAAAGTCGTGCTTCAAATGGCCCCGCCCGTTTTTTGGGCGATTTCAGTCAGGTTGAAAATCGCCCAGAAGTCTCTCATAGCCTGTCATGTAAAATCTATTTTTTTCACATTTCAAAGCTTTCAATACATTCTCTATGGGTGTCTGTGTGCATGCACTTACGCGCTTTCGTCATACGTGACGTAACGTTGAACGTAACTAAGACAATGGCGGCTATCAGCGTCTATGTTGCGACCTGCAGTGTGGCGTTATTTTATGTTTTTAATTTGTAGACTTAGTTTACAAACATTCTGCAAACATTCTGCTTTGGACTGATCTTCGGTTTTGGACTGATCTTGTTGATCGTGTACATACCCGCTACGAACGGACTAAATAATGAAAACGCTGCTGGCAGCGGAATCCCAATACAGCAGGGAGACTTGACTGGATGACAGAGTCCCGGACAGAGAGGTGGAGCCGGCCACCTTCACCCTGGTCAGAGCGGACCGCGATCCTGGTAAGAGAGCGACTCTGTACCCCGACATTGAACTGCTTTCTGTGTCATTGAACCTTACTATTGTTGATAAAACAAGTTTACTGGAGAACGGAGAAAAAGTAGAGACTTTTGGACAAGGTGGATAATTGTATAATATAAGGCAGTTTATTCAGAGGTAAAGATATCTGCAATCGCGTGCACGGACCCGTTCGTCAAACTCGTAGGGAGTTTATCAGAAGAGCCCCTAAACATTGTGTGCTGACATTTTATACAATAAAATGAAGTAGGTTGAATCTAGTAGTTCTGATCTTCTGATTGGTCCTGATGAGTTGGGCGATGTCACCTCCAGGCTAGTGTCACTGTTGCATTGGCTCTGAGTCGGGTTCTCTGTCTTCAGATGTTCAGCCTAAGAGAAGAGGATTTGTGTGTGTGTGTGTGTGTTTGTTATCAGTGTGTGTGTGTGTGTGTGTGTTTGTTATCAGTGATGATGTGTGTGTGTGTGTGTGTTTATCAGTGATGATGTGTGTGTGTGTGTGTGTGGGTGTGTGTGTGTGTGTCCTCAGGGCAAGAACTCGTGAGTTGGAAGAACTGAGAGACCTATGGCGTGGGTGTTATCCTTAGCCACCTGCTGACAAGGCTGACAAGATAGGACTCTTGTTCATTGTATTGAATACAAAGGCCCAACACAAAATGGGTCATGCACAAGATTTTAGTCAGACCAAGCTATAACATTATATATTTACTACGACAGTACATTCAACCAAAAGCTAATATAACAAAGGCATCAGAGATTATTTATAATCTGTCACAGAAACTGGAATCCATCTCCCCAGATCAGTCAATAAATGCTTCTGGTATTGACTTATATGCTGCCCCTGTCTTCATGTTGTTGCTGGACATATCTTTTTTAAAATGTGTGTAGGTCACCTAAATCATCAGAAAAATTGCCCCTCCTGAGAATTTTTTCAGGAGCCGCCACTGACAAAGACAACATGTTCGGTTATTGGCCCAACGCTCTTAACCGCTAGGCTACCTGCCACCCAAATACAGACAGTTAGAGAGAGTGAGCGAGAGACAGACAGAGAGAGAGAGACGAGTGAGCGAGACAGAAAAAGAGAAGAGTGAGCGAGACAGAGAGAGAGATGAGTGAGCAAGAGAGACAGAGAGAGAAGAGTGAGCGAGACAGAGAAGAGTGAGAGAGAGAGAGAGTGAGCGAGTCAGAGAGAGAGAGAGAGAATGAGAGAGACAGTGAGAGAGAGAAGAGTGAGCGAGAGAGACAGAGAAAGAGAGACGAGTGAGCGAGACAGAGAGAAGAGTGAGAGACAGAGAGAGAGAAGAGCTTGCGAGAGAGACAGAGAGAGACAGAGACGAGTGACAGAGACAGCACAGTGACTGAAGACTAAATAAAACCAGAGAACTGTCAATGTGTTGTATTTATTCAGATCGTCATGTTATCCCAGAACATCATTTAGCAAACAGCTTTGAGCAAACAGCTTTGAACAGCTCATTCCATGTGAAACGCATCAACACAACAAGCGTCTGCAAAACACTGTGGGAGACATTATCAATGTATTCAATTACCATAAACCTCTGGCACTGTAATCTGTAACCGTGATTTCATTTGAAACTTTTTCTTCAACAATGTGCGCTATAAGGAAGTAATTATTTAACTAGAGTTTAGTAAACTGAGCATTAAATAAATAGCTGCCGCTTTACAATGCATATTGCTGTAGAAAAGTCTCAAATTAACATTTTTTTTACATTTAGCAGATGCTCTTATCCAGAGCGACTTACAGTAGTGAGTGCATACATTTTCATACTTTTTTTTTCGTACCGTTTAAAAAAAAAATAATCATGCTGCTCGATTAAAATGAGGTTTATGGTAAATGTTGCACATAACAAACTGCCTTTGCTCTACGGAAATGTCCCCCTGTAACGTTAAGGAATCAACTGCAAAACTAGAACATGTTAAAAGACAACAGAAGAACAGTCTCTCAGGGGTCGGTTGGTTCCTGATGCTCGAAGCGTTCTCTAAATGTCAGCTTCTTTTGTCTCAGTATTCTGTCTTCACCAAAAAGCCATAGTCTTCATTCCAAATGTCACTCTATTCCCACATGGTACACTACTGTTGACCAGGGCCCATAGCCTAGTCCTGGAATAAAATGCTATTTTAATTCTCCATTGAGCACTCTGGCACACTACGTAGAGAATAGGATCCCATTTGGGCCACAGCCAGAGGAGGAAGAGAATCTCTCCTTCCAGTACTGTGACATCATCAGGACATTTAAGGTCAGTTGAGGAGTCAGTCCCCTGTAGAGCTCCAGGGGAAGTGAAGAGGAAATCACTTTCCTTTCTCCATCATCTTCCATCCACACACATCATGGCTAGCCCTGGGCCCTGCCCTCTCCTCTCCTCTCCTCTCCTCTCCTCTCCTCTCCTCTCCCTCTCCTCTCCTCTCCTCTCCTCTCCTCTCCTCTCTCAGGGCAGGACATCATGGCTAGCCCCTGGGTCCTCTCCTCTCCTCTCCTCTCCTCTCCTCTCCTCTCCTCTCCTCTCCTCTCCTCTCCTCTCCTCTCTCAGGGCAGGACATCATGGCTAGCCCTGGGTCCCTCTCCTCTCCTCTCCTCTCCTCTCCTCTCCTCCTCCTCTCCTCTCCTCTCCTCTCCTCTCCTCTCCTCTCCTCTCTCAGGGCAGGACATCATGGCTGAGCAGTGGGCCCTCTACCATCCCCCTCCCTCCTAACTACCTCTCTCATCCTGCATACCATCTCATCTCCCTCTCCTTCCTCTCCTCTCTCAGGGCAGGACATCATGGCTAGCCCTGGGTCCTCTCCTCTCTCGACGTAGCACCATAAAAAAGTAAACCAGAAAAGACAAAAGATATACGTGCGACCAGAACGCCCTCCGACATCTCCCTCATCCTCTAGCTCTACATCTCCTCCCTCTCTCAGGGCAGGACATCATGGCTAGATGGGCCCTCTCCTTCCTCTCCTCTCCTCTCTCTCTCCTTCCTCTCCTCTCTCCTCCTCCTCTACAGGGCAGGACATCATGGCTAGCAGTGGGCCCTCCCTCTCTCTCCTCTCTCTCCTCTCCTCTCCTTCTCTCTCCTCTCCTCTCCTCTCCTCTCTCAGGGCAGGACATCATGGCTAGCAGTGGGCCCTCCCCCCCATCCCCTCTCACTAGGGTCTGATGGTTTGTTCAGTTCAACCTTCACTCCTTTCTCTCCAGCTCCTGGAAACAGAGACACAGACTTAGAGTAGAGGACTGACAGTGAGATGATTCTCCTAGAACCTTGTGGTTTACTGTAAAACGTCCATTAAACCCAGAGTCTCAAATAGCCGCATGTCCGTTTTAGTAGCCAGACATCAGCACCCAATACAGAAAATCAACACCTGATTCCAATAGACACCGGGTCTAAATTCATTATTTACACATCTCTGATATTCCCACGGTCATGTGCATTAAAAACATTAGTAAAACATTTCTGCAGTGTCTCATTATTCAAGTGTGTTAATGTGTATGCAACATGAGTGTGGAGCTAACATGATGCAAACCAGACTCCCAGTACAGGCTTGCAATGAGTAAAAGCTCAGACATGCTAGTAGGATTGTCAAACGTTTGCCTGACGACAGTACTTCGGCACCTCTGAACAGAGTCGGTAGTCAATCTCTATTATGTTCACACAGCAAAGACCTTTAAGTGATCAGTTACTCAGCCTTGATAAAATACTCCAAACCAGAAGGTGGCAGTAGCGTTGTTTGGCAATGCATGCATGTCCGTGTATGTTGGTTATGGTCTAGATCACTGAGGTGTAATATGAACTGGAGACTGCATCCAAGATGTCCGACTGTTGTTTTCAAGGTAATCTACTCACGTTCGCATACGTCGATTCACGGACGTCTCTATCCGGGTTGCATCCGGTTTATACGGACATCAAATGCACACTAGCACACAGGGCGCAGCGCGATCAGTGACGAGGTCATCAGAAAACATTGGATGAATATAAAAATGTTAATATCTTCAGCTGTGAGGTGATACAATTTTAAAACAAATCTGCCTCAGCGACAAACTTTTGAATAATTCAATGGATGTTTTTCATCAATGGTGATGACTAAAGTGTCTTGAGAATGTTCTAATCTGGCTTCTCTGTGGCCTGTATGGAGATGGGAAACTCCATGGTGATGTAATGTGATGGCGGTTAGTGTTGTGTGACTGGCTCATCCGCGGATCAGAGAAAATGGCCTCTTTTCCTTTTTGTTGTCACTCCTGTTGGCTCCGTCACGTGGGGGTTCGGGCTCTCTGATTGGCTTAAAGTCAAGTACAAACGGTAGGTTGGTCGCTATCGGGTCGCCACGCAACAGCTACAACAATTGTTCTAGTAAGAGAAGGACCGGCCTCCCGCAGTGATAAGAACCAATCGGCAGTCTGAGTGGAGCACAGCTACTATGATGTTTAATAAACACTACTACTATGATGTTTAATAAACACTACTACTATGATGTTTAATAAACACTACTACTATGATGTTTAATAAACACTACTACTATGATGTTTAATAAACACTACTACTATGATGTTTAATAAACACTACTACTATGATGTTTAATAAACACTACTACTATGATGTGTAATAAACACTACTACTATGATGTTTAATAAACACTACTACTATGATGTGTAATAAACACTACTACTATGATGTTTAATAAACACTACTACTATGATGTTTAATAAACACTACTACTATGATGTTTAATAAACACTACTACTATGATGTTTAATAAACACTACTACTATGATGTTTAGTAAAGACTACTACTATGATGTTTAATAAACACTACTACTATGATGTTTAATAAACACTACTACTATGATGTTTAGTAAAGACTACTACTATGATGTTTAGTAAAGACTACTACTATGATGTTTAATAAACACTACTACTATGATGTTTAATAAACACTACTACTATGATGTTTAATAAACACTACTACTATGATGTTTAATAAACACTACTACTATGATGTTTAATAAACACTACTACTATGATGTTTAATAAACACTACTACTATGATGTTTAGTAAAGACTACTACTATGATGTTTAGTAAAGACTACTACTATGATGTTTAATAAACACTACTACTATGATGTTTAGTAAAGACTACTACTATGATGTTTAATAAACACTACTACTATGATGTGTAATAAACACTACTACTATGATGTGTAATAAACACTACTACTATGATGTTTAATAAACACTACTACTATGATGTTTAATAAACACTACTACTATGATGTGTAATAAACACTACTACTATGATGTTTAATAACACTACTACTATGATGTTTAATAACACTACTACTATGATGTTTAATAAACACTACTACTATGATGTTTAATAAACACTACTACTATGATGTTTAATAAACACTACTACTATGATGTTTAATAAACACTACTACTATGATGTTTAATAAACACTACTACTATGATGTTTAGTAAAGACTACTACTATGATGTTTAATAAACACTACTACTATGATGTTTAATAAACACTACTACTATGATGTTTAATAAACACTACTACTATGATGTTTAATAAACACTACTACTATGATGTTTAATAAACACTACTACTATGATGTTTAATAAACACTACTACTATGATGTTTAATAAACTACTACTATGATGTTTAATAAACTACTACTATGATGTGTAATAAACACTACTACTATGATGTTTAATAAACACTACTACTATGATGTTTAATAAACACTACTACTATGATGTTTAATAAACACTACTACTATGATGTTTAATAAACACTACTACTATGATGTTTAATAAACACTACTACTATGATGTTTAATAAACACTACTACTATGATGTTTAATAAACACTACTACATTAGTTTGGGTATAGCGTGGTAGTGTTCATCATTTTATTGAACAAAAGCATTAAGGAAATAGACGCCTGTCTCTAATACCGGCGGTCGTGTTCAGTGATTAAAGCAAATACGTTTTACGGTATATACATTGATATCCTCATAGTAAGAGATTTACCTGTTAGATATTTCTCTTTAGCCCTGGCTCGTTCATCAGCATCAAAATACCACACTGTGATGGCATACCTGGACAGAGGAGAGGCAGGGAGAGACCAGAGATCAGAGACAGAGTTCTGGACAGGTGGGACAGGTGGGACAGGGGAGGGTATGTTATAAGCTACAGGTGAGTAGTTTAGGGTTGAGCGTGTGTTATAAGCTACAGGTGAGTAGTTTAGGGTTGAGCGTGTGTTATAAGGGTGTGTTATAAGGGTGTGTTATAAACTACAGGTGAGTAGTTTAGGGTTGAGCGTGTGTTATAAGCTACAGGTGAGTAGTTTAGGGTTGAGCGTGTGTTATAAGGGTGTGTTATAAGGGTGTGTTATAAACTACAGGTGAGTAGTTTAGGGTTGAGCGTGTGTTATAAGGGTCTGTTACTAGATGTGTTATAAGGTGTGTTATATAGGTATCTTATAAGATGTTAAAGGTGTTATTAGGTGTTAAAGGCATGTTATAAAGATGTTATAAGATGCATTAAAGGTGTGTTAGATGTTATAAAGGTGTGTTAGATGTTATAAAGGTGTGTTAGATGTTATAAAGATGTTATAAGATGCATTAAAGGAGTGTTATAAGATGTTAAAGGTGTTATTAGGTGTTAAAGGCATGTTATAAAGATGTTATAAGATGTGTTATCAGGTGTTATATAGGTATCTTATAAGATGTTAAAGATGTTATTAGGCGTTAAAGGCATGTTATAAAGGTGTTATAAGATGTGTTATAAGGTGTTATATAGGTATCTTATAAGATGTTAAAGATGTTATTAGGTGTTAAAGGCATGTTATAAAGATGTTATAAGATGTGTTATCAGGTGTTATATAGGTATCTTATAAGATGTTAAAGATGTTATTAGGTGTTAAAGGCATGTTATAAAGGTGTTATTAGGCGTTAAAGGCATGTTATAAAGATGTTATTAGGTGTTAAAGGCATGTTATAAAGATGTTATTAGGTGTTAAAGGCATGTTATAAAGGTGTTATTAGGTGTTAAAGGCATGTTAAAGATGTTATTAGGCGTTAAAGGCATGTTATAAAGGTGTTATTAGGCGTTAAAGGCATGTTATAAAGGTGTTATTAGGCGTTAAAGGCATGTTATAAAGATGTTATTAGGTGTTAAAGGCATGTTATAAAGGTGTTATAAGGTGTTAAAGGCATGTTATAAAGGTGTTATTAGGCGTTAAAGGCATGTTATAAAGATGTTATTAGGCGTTAAAGGCATGTTATAAAGGTGTTATTAGGCGTTAAAGGCATGTTATAAAGGTGTTATTAGGCGTTAAAGGCATGTTATAAAGGTGTTATTAGGCGTTAAAGGCATGTTATAAAGGTGTTATTAGGCGTTAAAGGCATGTTATAAAGATGTTATTAGGTGTTAAAGGCATGTTATAAAGGTGTTATTAGGTGTTAAATGCATGTTATAAAGATGTTATTAGGCGTTAAAGGCATGTTATAAAGGTGTTATTAGGCGTTAAAGGCATGTTATAAAGGTGTTATTAGGCGTTAAAGGCATGTTAAAAGATGTTATTAGGTGTTAAAGGCATGTTATAAAGATGTTATTAGGTGTTAAAGGCATGTTATAAAGATGTTATAAGATGTGTTATAAAGGTGTGTTAAATGTGTATTTTAAGATGTGTTATAAAGGTGTGTTATGATGTTAAAGGTGTGTTACAAGATGTTATAAAGGTGTGTTATGATGTTAAAGGTGTGTTAGATGTTAAAGGTGTGTTAGATGTTAAAGGTGTGTTAGATGTTATAAAGGTGTGTTAGATGTTAAATGTGTATTTTAAGATGTGTTATAAAGGTGTGTTACAAGATGTTATAAAGGTGTGTTAGATGTTATAAAGGTGTGTTAGATGTTAAATGTGTATTTTAAGATGTGTTATAAAGGTGTGTTACAAGATGTTATAAAGGTGTGTTAGATGTTATAAAGGTGTGTTAGATGTTAAATGTGTATTTTAAGATGTGTTATAAAGGTGTGTTTCATGATGTTATAAAGGTGTGTTAGATGTTATAAAGGTGTGTTAGATGTTAAAGGTGTGTTAGATGTTATAAAGGTGTGTTAGATGTTAAATGTTGTATTTTAAGATGTGTTATTAAAGGTGTGTTACCAAGATGTTATAAAGGTGTGTTTGATTTATAAGGTGTGTTATGTTAAATGTGTTTTTGTGTGTTTCAGGTGTGTTACAAGATGTTATAAAGGTGTGTGTTAGATGTTATAAGGTGTGTAGATGTTAAAGTGTTATGTTAAGATGTGTTATAAAGGTGTGTTTCATGATGTTCTAAAGGTGTGTTAGATGTTATAAGGTGTGTTGGATGTTAAAGGTGTGTTGATGTTTAAAGGTGTGTTAGAAATGTTTACGGTGTGTTGTGTGTTCAAGGTGTGTTAGCTTTACGGTTTGTGGGTTTGGATGTTTTACACGGTGTGTTGGCATGTTTAAAGGGTGTTCGTGTGGTGTTGTGTCGGTGTGTTTCATGATGTTAAGGTGTGTGTTAGATGTTAAGGTGTGGTTTAGATGTTAAGGTGTGTTAGATGTTAAGTGTGTTGATGTATAAAGGTGTGTTTCATGATGTTATAAAGGGTGTTAGATGTTAAAGGTGTGTTAGATGTTATAAAGGTGTGTTTCATGATGTTATAAAGGTGTGTTAGATGTTATAAAGGTGTGTTAGAAGATGTTATAAAGGTGTGTTAGAAGATGTTATAAAGGTGTGTTAGATGTTAAAGGTGTGTTAGATGTAAAAGGTGTGTTAGATGTTAAAGGTGTGTTAGGTGTTATAAAGGTGTGTTAGATGTTAAAGGTGTGTTAGATGTTAAAGGTGTGTTGGGATGTTATAAAGGTGTGTTAGATGTTATAAGGTGTGTTAGATGTTATAAAGGTGTGTTAGATGTTATAAAGGTGTGTTAGATGTTATAAAGGTGTGTTAGATGTTTAAGGGTGTGTTAGATGTTAAAGGTGTGTTAGATGTTAAAGGTGTGTTAGATGTTAAAGGTCTGTTAGATGTTAAAGGTGTGTTAGATGTTATAAAGGTGTGTTAGATGTTATAAAGGTGTGTTAGATGTTAAGGTGTAGATGTTATAAGGTTGTGTAGTGTTAAGGTGTGTTAGATGTTATAAGGTGTGTTAGATGTTATAAAGGTGTGTTAGATGTTAAAGGTGTGTTAGATGTTAAAGGTGTGTTAGATGTTATAAAGGTGTGTTAGATGTTATAAAGGTGTGTTATAATAATAAAATAATAATAATATGCCATTTAGCAGACGCTTTTATCCAAAGCGACTTACGTCATGCGTGCTAAATTTTTTTTTTTTGTAGTCCCGGGGATCGAACCCATACCTTGGCGTTACAAGCGCCGTGCTCTACCAGCTGAGCTACAGAGGACCATAGATGTTAAAGGTGTGTTAGATGTTAAAGGTGTGTTAGATGTTATAAAGGTGTGTTAGATGTTATAAAGGTGTGTTAGATGTTATAAAGGTGTGTTAGATGTTAAAGGTGTGTTAGATGTTAAAGGTGTGTTAGATGTTATAAAGGTGTGTTGTTGGGATGTTGTATAAAGGTGTGTTGGATGTTATAAAGGTGTGTTAGATGTTATAAAGGTGTGTTAGATGTTATAAAGGTGTGTTAGATGTTAAAGGTGTGTTAGATGTTAAAGGTGTGTTGGGATGTTATAAAGGTGTGTTGGGATGTTATAAAGGTGTGTTAGATGTTATAAAGGTGTGTTAGATGTTATAAAGGTGTGTTAGATGTTAAAGGTGTGTTATAAAGGTGTGTTACAATATGTTTTAAATGTGTGTTATATAAGTGTTAAAATATGTGTTATAAGGGTGTTATAAAGATGTGCTATAAGGTATGTTAAAGAGATGTTATCAGGTGTGTTATAAATAATTGTTATAAGGTGTATTAGATGTGTTATAAGGTGTGTTATAAAGGTGTGTTAGATGTTATAAGGTGTGTTAGATGTTAAAGGTGTGTTAGGATGTTATAAAGGTGTGTTAGATGTTAAAGGTGTGTTATAAGATGCGTTAAAGGTGTTGTGTTATAAGGTGCTATAAAGATGTTATAAGGTGTGTTAAAAGGCGTTATAAGGTATCTTATACGATGTTAAAGGTGTTATCATAAAGGTGTTATAAAAGGGTTAAGGTGTGTTATAAGATGTGTTATAAGGTGTGTTATAAGATGTGTTATAAAGGTGTGTTTTAAAGGTGTTATATAAGTGTTATAAGGGGGTGTTATAAAGGTGTGTTATAAAGTCCCTCAGTGGAGGTGTCATAGAGGTGTCATAATACCCATAAAACCTAGCGGATTAACAGAGAAATGGTTTTAAAAAAAAATCCACCATTTATTTTTCCCATAGGGGATTTTAGAAACACTTAAAATAAGGGCTGTGTTTCCACTGGCGTGAAGTTTTGATAACCATTTAAATCTCTTTCGGACAAGGTGACTTATCAATATATTCGGTTTTATTTACTCTCAGATTCAAAAATGCTAATTAGCATCAAAGCAGTCAAAACTGTTCGCAAAAGATTCTTACCTTTGCCTTGATTTGGCAGTCTCATCAACATCATCATGGCATTTGTAGTTCTTTATGATAGCCACATTAGCAGCGAATTAACATTTAATTTTGGGGGAATAAATATATTGATAAGTCACCTTATCCTAGAGAGATTTAGATGGTTATCAAAACGTCACGCCAGGGTAAGCCTACACGAAACACAGCCCTTAATTGAAGTGTTTCTAAAATCCCCCTGTGGGAAAAATAAATGGTGGAAAAACTATTGGAACCATTTTCCTGGTTGACTGCTAGGTTTTATGGGTATTATGACTCATCCTGTGCAACAAGGTGTTATATAGGTGTGTTAATTGGGGGTGTTATATGGGTGTCATAAAGGGTGACATTTTACATTTTTTTTACATTTTAGTCATTTAGCAGACGCTCTTATCCAGAGCGACTTACAGTTAGTGCATACATTATTATTTTTCAAACCCCCTGTGGGAATCGAACCCACAACCCTGGCGTTGCAAACGCCATGCTCTACCAACTGAGCTACATCCCTGTAGGGTTGAGGGCTTCTGTTCTGGACAGGTGTTCTAAGTCTGTAAGGTACTGACCTAGTAGCGTGGGCCGGCTGGACCTCGTGTGTTCTGGACAGGTGTTCTAAGTCTGTAAGGTACTAACCTAGTAGCGTGGGCCAGCTGGACCTCGTGTGTTCTGGACAGGTGTTCTAAGTCTGTAAGGTACTGACCTAGTAGCGTGGGCCGGCTGGACCTCTTCTGTTCTGGACAGGTGTTCTAAGTCTGTAAGGTACTGACCTAGTAGCGTGGGCCGGCTGGACCTCTTCTGTTCTGGACAGGTGTTCTAAGTCTGTAAGGTACTAACCTAGTAGCGTGGGCCGGCTGGACCTCGTGTGTTCTGGACAGGTGTTCTAAGTCTGTAAGGTACTAACCTAGTAGCGTGGGCCGGCTGGACCTCGTGTGTTCTGGACAGGTGTTCTAAGTCTGTAAGGTACTAACCTAGTAGCGTGGGCCGGCTGGACCTCGTGTGGGTTCCGTCTGTCTGACCAGAAGAACAGCAACCGGTCAAACTTAGGCTCGATGTCGGCGAACTGAGCTTTACCCTCTGGGAAGATACGCAGAACACCACCATGCTCCTGGAAAAACAGAACAATCAATTAATCAATCAATTATTCAATCAATCAGAATATCCCAATGTTCCTAGAAAAAACAGATCAATAAATCAATCAATTATTCAATCAGAATATCCCCATGTTCCTAGAAAAAACAGATCAATAAATCAATCAATTATTCAATCAGAATATCCCCATGTTCCTAGAAAAACAGATCAATAAATCAATCAATTATTCAATCAGATTATCCCCATGTTCCTAGAATAGAACCAAACAACACAAGCAGAGATGAGAACAGACCACAACAATAGAATGACAGATGACAGCCACAGCTATTTGAGAAAGAAAGGGGTTTGACAAAAAGGCCAACAGACCAATCACAGCAGCATTGAGAGCAACAACAGATTGAAATCACAATCCGTTACAAACATGAAACTGGAAAATCAGAAAAGAAACATTGTTGCCTCTTCAGGGCAGCGTTCCACATGGCTCCTTGTCCCTTTATAGTGCACTACGTTTGACCAAGGCCCATAAGGAGCTGGTCAAAACAAGTGCACTGTATAGAAAATAGGGAGCTATTTGGGAAACACAAACTAAGTCTAGGAGACCTAGTGGAGTAACACACTAAGTCTAGGAGACCTAGGGAAGTAACACACTAATCTAGAGACCTAGGGGATAACACACTAAGTCTAGGAGCCAGGAAGTCAACACACTACGTCTAGGAGAACCAGTGGAGTAACACCCCTAAGTCCTAGGAGACTAGGAGAGTAACAACACTAATCTAGATCCCTCTGGTAGTAACACACTAAGTCGAGGAGACCTAGGGGAGTAACACACTAAGTCTAGGAGACCTAGGAACCTAGGAGAGTAACACCTAATCTATGAGACCTAGTGGAGTAAACCACCTAAGTGCTAGAGACCTAGGAGAGTTACACACTAAGTCTAGGAGACCTAGGCGAGTACACCCTAAGTCTAGGATACCGAGAGAGTAACAACACACTAGTCTCGGAGGCCTAGGAGAGTAACAGACACTAAGTCCTAGGAGACCTAGGAGAGTAACACACTAAGTCTAGGAGACCTAGGAGAGTAACACACTAAGTCTAGGAGACCTAGGAGAGTAACACACTAAGTCTAGGAGGACTAGGGAGAGTAACACACTAAGTCTAGGAGACCTAGGGCGTAACACACTAAGTCTAGGAGACCTAGGAGACCTAGGAGATAACACACTAAGTCTAGGAGACCTAGGAGAGTAACACACTAAGTCTAGGAGACCTAGGAGAGTAACACACTAAGTCTAGGAGACCTAGGGGAGTAACACACTAAGTCTAGGAGACCTAGGAGAGTAACACACTAAGTCTAGGAGACCTAGGAGAGTAACACACTAAGTCTAGGAGACCTAGGAGAGTAACACACTAAGTCTAGGGAGAACCTAGGAGAGTAACACACTAAGTTAGGAGACCTAGGAGAGTAACACACTAAGTCTAGGAGACCTAGGAGAGTAACACACTAAGTCTAGGAGACCTAGGAGAGTAACACACTAAGTCTAGGAGACCTAGGAGACCTAGTGGAGTAACACACTAAGTCTAGGAGACCTAGGAGACCTAGTGGAGTAACACACTAAGTCTAGGAGACCTAGGAGAGTAACACACTAAGTCTAGGAGACCTAGGAGAGTAACACACTAAGTCTAGGAGACCTAGGAGAGTAACACACTAAGTCTAGGAGACCTAGGGGAGTAACACACTAAGTCTAGGAGACCTAGTGGAGTAACACACTAAGTCTAGGAGACCTAGGAGACCTAGTGGAGTAACACACTAAGTCTAGGAGACCTAGGAGAGTAACACACTAAGTCTAGGAGACCTAGGAGAGTAACACACTAAGTCTAGGAGACCTGGAGGAGGGGACCTAGTGGAGTAAACACACTAAGTCTAGGGAGGACCTAGGAGACCTAGGGAGTAACACACTAAGTCTAGGAGACCTAGGAGAGTAACACACTAAGTCTAGGAGACCTAGGGGAGTAACACACTAAGTCTAGGAGACCTAGGAGAGTAACACACTAAGTCTAGGAGACCTAGGAGAGTAACACACTAAGTCTAGGAGACCTAGGGAGTAACACACTAAGTCTAGGAGACCTAGGAGCTAGTGGGGAACACACTAAGTCTAGGAGACCTAGGAGACTAACACACTAAGTCTAGGAGACCTAGGAGAGTAAAAACACTAAGTCTAGGAGACCTAGAGAGGACCTAAATGGAGGTAACACACTAAGTCTAGGAGACCTAGGAGAGTAACACACTAAGTCTAGGAGACCTAGGAGAGTAACACACTAAGTCTAGGAGACCTAGGAGAGTAACACACTAAGTCTAGGAGACCTAGGAGAGTAACACACTAAGTCTAGGAGACTAGGAGGAGTAACACACTAAGTCTAGGAGACCTAGGAGACCTAAGAGGGGACCTAGGAGAGTAACACACTAAGTCTAGGAGACCTAGGGGAGTAACACACTAAGTCTAGGAGACCTAGGAGACCTAGGAGAGTAACACACTAAGTCTAGGAGACCTAGGAGAGTAACACACTAAGTCTAGGAGACCTAGGAGAGGTAACACACTAAGTCTAGGAGACCTAGGAGGAGTAACACACTAAGTCTAGGAGACCTAGGAGAGTAACACACTAAGTCTAGGAGACCTAGTGGAGTAACACACTAAGTCTAGGAGACCTAGGAGAGTAACACACTAAGTCTAGGAGACCTAGGAGAGTAACACACTAAGTCTAGGAGACCTAGGAGAGTAACACACTAAGTCTAGGAGACCTAGGAGAGTAACACACTAAGTCTAGGAGACCTAGGAGAGTAACACCACTAAGTCTAGGAGACCTAGGGAGTAACACACTAAGTCTAGGAGACCTAGGAGAGTAACACACTAAGTCTAGGAGACCTAGTGGAGTAACACATAAGTCTAGGAGACCTAGGAGAGTAACACACTAAGTCTAGGAGACCTAGGGAGGGAACACACTAAGTCTAGGAGACCTAGGGAGAGTAACACATAAGTCTAGGAGACCTAGGAGAGTACACACTAAGTCTAGGAGACCTAGGAGCCTAGGAGAGTACACACTAAGTCTAGGAGACCTAGGAGACCTAGGAGAGGTAACACACTAAGTCTAGGAGACCTCGGTGAGTAACACACTAAGTCTAGGAGACCTAGGAGACCTAGTGAGAGTACACACTAAGTCTAGGAGACCTAGGGAGTAACACACTAAGTCTAGGGAGACCGCTAGGAGACCTAGGAGTAACACACTAAGTCTAGGAGACCTATGAGAGTAACACACTAAGTCTAGGAGACCTAGTGAGGTAACACACTAAGTCTAGGAGACCTAGGAGAGTAACACACTAACGTCTAGGAGACCTAGGGAAGTAACACACTAAGGTCTAGAGAGACCTAGGAGAGTAACACACTAAGTCTAGAAGACCTAGTGGAGTAACACACTAAGTCTAGGAGACCTAGGAGAGTAAACACTTAGGTGGAGACCTAGGAGAGTCAAACCACACCTAATCTAGAGACCTAGGGACAGAGTAACACACTAAGTCTAGGAGACCTAGGAGAGTAACACACTAAGTCTAGGGACCTAGGAGAGTAACACACTAAGTCTAGGAGACCTAGGAGAGTGAGTAACACACTAAGTCTAGGAGACCTAGGAGAGTAACACACTAAGTCTAGGAGACTAGGAGAGTAACACACTAAGTCTAGGAGACCTAGGAGAGTAACACACTAAGTCTAGGAGACCTAGGGAGAGTAACACACTAAGTCTAGGAGACCTAGGAGAGTAACACACTAAGTCTAGGAGACCTAGGGAGAGTAAACACACTAAGTCTAGGAGACCTAGGAGAGTAACACACTAAGTCTAGGAGACCTAGGAGACCTAGGAGAGTAACACACTAAGTCTAGGAGACCTAGGGGAGTAACACACTAAGTCTAGGAGACCTAGGAGACCCTAGAGAGTGGGGTAACACACTAAGTTCTAGGAGACCTAGGAGAGTAACACACTAAGTCTAGGAGACCTAGGGAGTAACACACTAAGTCTAGGAGAGAACCTAGTACGACCTAGGGAGTAACACACTAAGTCTAGGAGACCTAGGAGAGTAACACACTAAGTCTAGGAGACCTAGGAGAGTAACACACTAAGTCTAGGAGACCTAGGAGAGTAACACACTAAGTCTAGGAGACCTAGGGGAGTAACACACTAAGTCTAGGAGACCTAGGAGAGTAACACACTAAGTCTAGAAGACCTAGGAGCAGGGGATACACACTAAGTCTAGGAGACCTAGGAGAGTAACACACTAAGTCTAGCAGACCTAGGAGAGTAACACACTAAGTCTAGGAGACCTAGGAGAGTAACACCCCTAAGTCTAGCAGACCTAGGAGAGTAACAACACACTAAGTCTAAGCAGGGCCTAGGAGAGTAACACACTAAGTCTAGGAGACCTAGGAGAGTAACACACTAAGTCTAGGAGACCTAGGAGAGTAACACACTAAGTCTAGGAGACCTAGGAGAGTAACACACTAAGTAAAGGAGACCTAGGAGAGTAACCACACTAGTTAGGAGACCTGGAGGACCTAGTGGAGTAAACAACACTAAGTCTAGGAGACCTAGGAGAGTAACACACTAAGTCTAGCAGACCTAGGAGAGTAACACACTAAGTCAGGAGACCTAGGAGAGTAACACACTAAGTCTAGGAGACCTAGGATACCTAGGAGAGTAACACACTAAGTCAAGGAGACCTAGGAGAGTAACACACTAAGTCTAGGAGACCTAGGAGACCTAGTGGAGTAACACACTAAGTCTAGGGACCTAGGAGAGTAAACACACTAAGTCTAGGAGGACCTAGTGAGAGTAAACACACTAAGTCTAGGAGACCTAGGAGACCTAGTGGAGTAACACACTAAGTCTAGGAGAACCTAGGAGAGTAACACACTAAGTTTAGGAGACCTAGGAGAGTAACACACTAAGTCTAGGAGACCTAGGGAGGAGTAACACACTAAGTCTAGGAGAACCTAGGAGACCTTTTGGAGGAAGTAACACACTAAGTCTAGGAGACCTAGGAGAGTAACACACTAAGTCTAGGAGACCTAGGAGACCTAGGAGAGTAACACACTAAGTCTAGGAGACCTAGGAGAGTAACACACTAAGTCTAGGAGACCTAGGGGAGTAACACACTAAGTCTAGGAGACCTAGGAGAGTAACACACTAGTTAGGAGACCTAGGAGAGTAAACACACTAAGTCTAGGAGACCTAGGAGAGTAACACACTAAGTCTAGGAGACCTAGGAGGAGTAACACACTAAGCTAGGAGACCTAGGAGAGTAACACACTAAGTCTAGAGACCTAGGAGAGTAACACACTAAGTCTAGGAGACCTAGGAGAGTAACACACTGTGTGTCAGATATTACTTGAGATTGGTTATTGAACTACAGTAAGAGAAGTGGATCAACACCCGGTAATGGAAATACAGTAACAGAATAATCAGGACCTGGACGAGTAAACATAAGGTAATGTAGAGTAATACACTATGTTAGAGACCAGGGACACACAGCAGAGTAGAGTCAGTACAATACAATACGAGAGTAACTCACAACTACAGAGACAGAGTAGAGTTAATACCAGTACCTAGAACATACACACAATACAGTAAACAGACTAGGTTCAGTACAGAGAGTACATGTTCAGTACAATGACAGTACAGCCAGAGTAGAGGTCAGTCAGACAATACAGTCAGATGAGTAGAGTTCAGTAAGTACACACAGTACAGTAGAGCAGAGTTCAGTACAATACAATACAGCAGAGTAGAGTTCAGTACAATACAGTACAGCAGAGTAGAGGTCAGTTCAGTACAATACAGTACAGCAGAGTAGAGTTCAGTACAATACAGCACAGCAGACTAGGGTTCAGTACAATACAACACAGTACAGTAGAGTAGAGTTCAGTACAATACAATACAGCAGAGTAGAGTTCAGTACAATACAGTACAGCAGAGCAGAGTTCAGTTCAGTACAATACAGTACAGTAGAGCAGAGTTCAGTACAATACAGCACAGCAGACTAGGGTTCAGTACAATACAACACAGTACAGTAGAGTAGAGTTCAGTACAATACAGTACAGCAGAGCAGAGTAGAGTTTAATACAATACAGCAGAGTAGAGTTCAGTACAATACAGTACAGCAGAGCAGAGTAGAGTTTAATACAGTACACTACACTACAATACAGTACAACAGACTACGGTTCAGTACAGAAGAGTCATGTTCAGTACAATACAGCACAGCAGACTAGGGTTCAGTACAATACAACACAGTACAGTAGAGCAGAGTTCAGTACAATACAGTACAGCAGAGTAGAGTTCAGTAAATACAGTACAGCAGAGTAGAGTTCAGTAAAATACAGTACAGCAGAGTAGAGTTCAGTACAATACAGCAGAGTTCAGAACAATACAGCACAATAGACTAGGGTACAATACAATACAGTACAGCAGAGTGTAGTTCAGTACAATAGAGTAGCGCAGAGTTCAGTACAGTAGAGTTCAGTACAATACAGTATAGCAGAGTAGAGTTCAGTACAGAACAATACAGTCCAGCAGAGTAGAGTTCAGTACAATACAAAACAGCAGAGTAGAGTTCAGTACAGTAGAGTTCAGTACAGTAGAGTTCAGTACAATACAGTCCAGCAGAGTAGAGTTCAGAACAATACAGTCCAGCAGAGTTCAGTACTACACTGTACTATACTGTACTGTACTACTGTATTATACTGTACTACTGTATTGTCCTGTACTAAAGTATTGTACTACTGTAGTGTACTGTATTGTATTATGTACTACTGTATCCTACTGTACTGTACTACTGAACTACTGTAAGGTATTGTATTCTACTTCACTACTGTATTGTATTGTACTACTGTAGACAGTAATAATAGTAATATACCTTGGCGTCCCAGTCTTTATTTAGGTAGTAGATACAGGTGACACATCGCCCGTCTCCGTTCGGGTTGTCCACGTGGCGTACGTATCCGGTCCCGTTGCCTGGGTAACACGCAACCATCGCCTAGACAACAGAACAGAAACAGAAAGATGATTAGAAGGAGAAGATTAGTCCTGACTCTTCTAAATAACACATGGATGCAATGCAATGCGCTTCACAGGAAAACACTCATAAAAAAACAAGGAAAATGCAAACCAAAATATTTACTAGACAACAAACATAAGAGCATTAAAACAAAAGAATAAGAATAACAACTGAAGGACTAAAAGCCTCCTGAGGAAAAGCAACGCTAAAAAATGTGTGTTTTAAGATCTCTTTTAAACATGTCCACAGTTTCATCCCCCCTCAGGATCTCTGGCAGGCTATTCCAGAGGCTGGGGGCATAGTAACTAAAGGCTGCCTCTCCATGCCTCTTGGTCCTGGGCTTTGGGATAGTTAAAAGGCCAGTGCCAGAGGACCTGAGGGACCTACTGGGTACATAACTTAAAAGCATGTCTGACATGTATTGAGGTGCACAATCGTCGAACAATCTTTAAATTAATTCTAAAACAGTGCAGAGACCTTAAAACCGGTGTAATGTGTGCTCTCTGTCTGGACTTGGTCAGTACCCGTGCTGCAGCATTCTGGGTGTTTTTGCAGACCAGACAGGAGAGCATTACAGTAGCCTGCTTGTAATAAAAGCATGGATGAGTCTCTCTGTATCAGCCTGAGGGAGTCTCTCTGTATCAGCCTGAGGGAGTCTCTCTGTATCAGCCTGAGAGAGTCTCTCTGTATCAGCCTGAGGGAGTCTCTCTGTATCAGCCTGAGGGAGTCTCTCTGTATCAGCCTGAGGGAGTCTCTCTGTATCAGCCTGAGGGAGTCTCTCTGTATCAGCCTGAGGGAGTCTCTCTGTATCAGCCTGAGGGAGTCTCTCTGTATCAGCCTGAGGGAGTCTCTCTGTATCAGCCTGAGGGAGTCTCTCTGTATCAGCCTGAGGGAGTCTCTCTGTATCAGCCTGAGGGAGTCTCTCTGTATCAGCCTGAGGGAGTCTCTCTGTATCGTATCAGCCTGAGGGAGTCTCTCTGTATCAGCCTGAGGAGTCTCTCTGTATCAGCCTGAGGGAGTCTCTCTGTATCAGCCTGAGGGAGTCTCTCTGTATCAGCCTGAGGGAGTCTCTCTGTATCAGCCTGAGGGAGTCTCTCTGTATCAGCCTGAGGGAGTCTCTCTGTATCAGCCTGAGGGAGTCTCTCTGTATCAGCCTGAGGGAGTCTCTCTGTATCAGCCTGAGGGAGTCTCTCTGTATCAGCCTGAGAGAGTCTCTCTGTATCCGCCTGAGAGAGTCTCTCTGTATCAGCCTGAGGGAGTCTCTCTGTATCAGCCTGAGGGAGTCTCTCTGTATCAGCCTGAGGGAGTCTCTCTGTATCAGCCTGAGGGAGTCTCTCTGTATCAGCCTGAGGGAGTCTCTCTGTATCAGCCTGAGGGAGTCTCTCTGTATCAGCCTGAGGGAGTCTCTCTGTATCAGCCTGAGGGAGTCTCTCTGTATCCGCCTGAGAGAGTCTCTCTGTATCAGCCTGAGGGAGTCTCTCTGTATCAGCCTGAGGGAGTCTCTCTGTATCAGCCTGAGAGAGTCTCTCTGTATCAGCCTGAGGGAGTCTCTCTGTATCAGCCTGAGGGAGTCTCTCTGTATCAGCCTGAGGGAGTCTCTCTGTATCAGCCTGAGGGAGTCTCTCTGTATCAGCCTGAGAGAGAAACGGCTGCACCTTGGCAATGTTCCTCAGGTGGTAAAAAGCTGTTTTGGTCACATTCCTGATGTGTGATTCGAAATAGAGTTCAGAATCTAAAATAACACCTGGGTTTTTTACCTGGTGTTTTATCTCTATTGCCTGTGAATTAAAATGTGAGGCTAAATTCTCTCTCTGTGCTTTGGCTCCAACAATAAGTAACTCGGTCTTGTCTTGATTTAGCTGGAGGAAGTTGTGAGCCATCCAAGTATTTCAATCACTAATACAGTCTAACAATTTATCCGTGAAGCTAAAATCCTCTGGAGACACCGAAATGTAAAGTTGTGTATCGTCTGCGTAGCAGTGAAAATCAATGGCGTGCTTTCTGATAACGCTGCCAAGAGGTAACATACATAAACTAACAACATTAACTAGTCTAACTGTCATGATTAATCTAGGAGAAGATTAGTCCTGACTCTCCTAAGTAACGTGAGAACAGAATAACTCAAAACAACATTAACTGGACTGACTGTCATGAGACAGCCTCCCCCACACTGCAGCACACGCCGCACGGCACGTAGCAGATCCATTAAAACATACTCCCTCTGGAGAGGGGCCAGAGTCCGAGTTTACCCCCAGTTTACTCCCTCTGGAGAGGGGCCAGAGTCCCAGTTTACCCCCGTTTACTCCCTCTGGAGAGGGGCCAGAGTCCCAGTTTACCCCAGTTTACCCCTCTGGAGAGGGGCCAGAGTCCGAGTTTACCCCAGTTTACTCCCTCTGGAGAGGGGCCAGAGTCCCAGTTTACCCCAGTTTACTCCCTCTGGAGAGGGGCCAGAGTCCCAGTTTACCCCAGTTTACCCCCTCTGGAGAGGGGCCAGAGTCCGAGTTTACCCCAGTTTACTCCCTCTGGAGAGGGGCCAGAGTCCGAGTTTACCCCAGTTTACTCCCTCTGGAGAGGGGCCAGAGTCCAGTTTACCCAGTTTACCCCTCTGGAGAGGGCCAGAGTCCCAGTTTACCCCAGTTTACCCCTCTGGAGAGGGGCCAGAGTCCGAGTTTACCCCAGTTTACTCCCTCTGGAGAGGGGCCAGAGTCCGAGTTTACCCCAGTTTACTCCCTCTGGAGAGGGGCCAGATCCAGTTACCAGTTACCCTCTGGAGAGGGGCAGAGTCAGTTTACCAGTTCCCCTCTGGAGAGGGGCCAGAGCCCAGTTTACCCCAGTTTTACTCCTCTGGAGAGGGGCCAGAGTCCGAGTTTACCCCAGTTTACCACCCTCTGGAGAGGGGCCAGAGTCAGAGTTACCCCAGTTTACTCCCTCTGGAGAGGGGCCAGATCAGAGTTTACCCAGTTTACTCCCTCTGGAGAGGGGCCAGAGTACCCGTTTACCCAGTTTATTCCCTCTGGAGAGGGGCCAGAGTCCCGTTTACCCCAGTTTACTCCCTCTGGAGAGGGGAAGAGTCCGGTTTACCCCAGTTTACCCTCTGGAGAGGGCCAGAGTCCCAGTCCTACACCAGCAGTTTCCCTCGTCCTCTGGAGAGGCCAGAGTCCCAGTTTACCCCTCTGGCAGGGGCCAGAGTCCCAGTTTACCCCGTTTACTCCTCTGGAGAGGGGCCAGAGTCCCAGTTTCCCCAGTTACTCCCTCTGGAGAGGGCCAGAGTCCCGTTTACCCCAGTTACTCCCTCTGAGAGGGCCAGAGTCCGGTTTACCCCAGTTTCACTTCCGCCCTCTGGAGAGGGCCAGAGTCCCATTTCTACCCCAGTTATCCTCCTGGAGAGGGCCAGAGCCCTGTTAACCCCTCCCGTGGGTCTATTGTAGACTGCTTTAAGGGTGAGACACACCCTCTTCTTCTGCAGACAGCTTTAAACACACTGATAGAGGCCACCTCTGTCCTATACCAGCCGTATGTCCCTCTGTTCCACACCAGCCGTATGTCCCTCTGTCCTATGTCCCTCTGTCCTACACCAGCCGTATGTCCCTCTGTCCTACACCAGCCGTATGTCCCTCTGTCCTACACCAGCCGTATGTCCCTCTGTCCTACACCAGCCGTGTGTCCCTCTGTCCTACACCAGCCGTATGTCCCTCTGTCCTACACTAGCCGTGTGTCCCTCTGTCCTACACCAGCCGTGTGTCCCTCTGTCCTACACCAGCCGTGTGTCCCTCTGTCCTACACCAGCCGTGTGTCCCTCTGTCCTACACCAGCCGTGTGTCCCTCTGTCCTACACCAGCTGTATGTCCCCCTGTCCTACACCAGCTGTATTGCTGGAAAGGTGCAAAGCAAAACATGGAGTGACTGACGCAAGCCACTGGAAATACATCTGCATACGTACATAAGCCACTAGAATGAGTTGTACATGTGAGATGTGCAGAGCTGTTCTTTCCATGGAGAACTGGTTGTCTTGGTTACCTGAGCAAAATAAGCTCTGGTTTGTGTCTCCCAAACACACCAGCCAGGTTACAACAACAGAGTGGTGACAAACACCCACAGGCGGGTCCAGACCCACCCACCCACAGGCGGGTCCAGACCCACCCACCCACAGGCGGGTCCAGACCCACCCCCCCACAGGCGGGTCCAGACCCACCCCCCCACAGGCGGGTCCAGACCCACCCCCCCACAGGCGGGTCCAGACCCACCCACCCACAGGCGGGTCCAGACCCACCCACCCACAGGCGGGTCCAGACCCACCCACCCACAGGCGGGTCCAGACCCACCCACCCACAGGCGGGTCCAGACCCACCCACCCACAGGCGGGTCCAGAGTCAATACATCACTAGGTCTAGACTACATCTAGCCTTGTTCAACAGATGGGATAGGATCGCTTTACAGATATGGAACAGACAAGATTTACCACCCAAACCCACTCCCGTTTTCCAAAATAAATAGCGACAAACCAATACATTATTTATATGAACAGCATGGCGTGAAATGGAACTGTTAAATGATATGCAATGTCTAAACCAAGTCTTCTCTATGACCTTCTCTGCTCTGCGATCGGCATGATTAATCATCAACGCTCAGGGTCACACAACGCATATCAGTATGGAGTTCAATTGGTTTAGACTGTTTGGAAGTTGACAGACTTCGACCATGCAGTGTGGTTGGTTAAAGTGATTTCTGTCCTCATCATGAAATTATCAACTTTACCCTTTATATCTACTGATTGTTTCAAGCAAAACTACCAAGACTATTTCTGATGGTGAACCTGAACAATAAAATCTAACGCCCCGTTTAGCACGTAACCTACCTTCAGCCAGATGAGCGTCCAGCGGTAGCTTAGCTTAAATGGTAAGACACCATTTTCAACAGCATTTGATAAGAATAACCAAAGCAAATTACATTGGTTGTCACTCAACTAATAAAGCCTAATATTTTACAAACATTTGAATGCTAAAGGTGATGTGCAGATGTGCCAGATCAGGAATAGGCCTACCTCTCATTGGTCAGCGTGCGAATCTGCGCATAGATGGTGCCGGAGAAGATGGCTGCCGTTTTACAACCCTCTAACCAATTGTACTATTATGTGTGTTTTTTCGCGTTATTTGTAAATGTTCTGTACATAATGTTTCTGCCATCGTCTCTTATAACCAAAAAGAGCTTCTGGATATCAGGACAGCGATTACTCACCTCGTATTGGACGAAGATTTTTTCTTCAACGAGTCGGACGCGAAGGATATCCTACAGACACCCCACAAGGCCCAAATCCCCTGTCATTCGCATGAGAAAGAGACGGAGATATCGTGGACGTAGGTCGGGGTGCCTTGTAAGGATCCGACGGCGAGCGAGTAAACTGCCTCTTCCCATCAATCCTATTAGCCAATCTTCAATCATTTGAGAACAAATTGGACGACCTAAGATTACGGTTATCCTACCAACGGGACATTAAACATTTTAATATGTTTCACCGAGTCGTGGCTGAACGACGACATGGATAACATACAGCTAGCGGGCTATACGCTACATCGGCAGGATAGAACGGCTGACTCCGGTAAGACAAGGGGTGGCGGTCTGTGTATATTTGTAAACAACAGCTGGTGCACAAAATCTAATACTAAGGAAGTCTCAAGGTTTTGCTCGCCTGAGGTAGAGTATCTTATGATAAGCTGTAGACCACACTATTTACCAAGAGACTTTTCATCTATATTTTTCATAGCTGTCTATTTACCACCACAAACCAATGCTGGCATTAAGATTGCACTCAATGAGCTGTATAAGGCAATAAGTAAACAGGAAAACGCTCATCCAGAGGCAGCGCTCCTAGTGGCCGGGGACTTTAATGCAGGGAAACTTAAATCCGTTCTACCTAATTTCTACCAGCATGTTAAATGTGCAACCAGAGGAAAAAAAACTCTAGACCACCTTTACTCCACACACAGAGGCGCATACAAAGCTCTCCCTCGCCCTCCATTTGGCAAATCTGACCATAACTCTATCCTCCTGATTCCTGC
Organism: Coregonus sp. 'balchen'; assembly: GCA_902810595.1. Classification (NCBI taxonomy): domain Eukaryota; kingdom Metazoa; phylum Chordata; class Actinopteri; order Salmoniformes; family Salmonidae; genus Coregonus; species Coregonus sp. 'balchen'. Next base: position 48,013,839 of record LR778283.1, read on the forward strand.
TTATAAGCAAAAACTAAAGCAGGAAGCACCAGTGACTCGGTCAATAAAAAAGTGGTCAGATGACACAGATGCTAAGCTACAGGACTGTTTTGCTAGCACAGACTGGAATATGTTCCGGGATTCTTCCGATGGCATTGAGGAGTACACCACATCAGTCACTGGCTTCATCAATAAGTGCATCGATGACGTCGTCCCCACAGTGACCGTACGTACATACCCCAACCAGAAGCCATGGATTACAGGCAACATCCGCACTGAGCTAAAGGGTAGAGCTGCCGCTTTCAAGGAGCGGGACTCTAACCCGGACGCTTATAAGAAATCCCGCTATGCCCTCCGACGAACCATCAAACAGGCAAAGAGTCAATACCGGACTAAGATTGAATCCTACTACACCAGCTCTGATGCTCGTCGGATGTGGCAGGGCTTGAAAACTACGGCCGCGACCGGGAGACCCATGGGGCGGCGCACAATTAGCCAGCGTCGTCCAGGGTAGGGGAGGGAATGGCCGGCAGGGATGTAGCTCAGTTGGTAGAGCATGGCGTTTGCAACGCCAAGGTTGTGGGTTCGATTCCCACGGGGGGCCAGTATGAAAATGTATGCACTCACTTAACTGTAAGTCGCTCTGGATAAGAGCGTCTGCTAAATGACTAAAATGTAAAATGTAAATGTTTCAAGCGGACCATCTTAGTGCCCAAGGACACTTAGATAACCTGCCTAAATGACTACCGACCCGAAGCACTGACGTCTGTAGCCATGAAGTGCTTTGAAAGGCTGGTCAGGGCTCACATCAACACCATTATCCCAGAAACCCTAGACCCACTCCAATTTGCATACCGCCCCAACAGATCCACAGATGATGCAATCTCTATTGCACTCCACACTGCCCTTTCCCACCATAGTGCCCTCAAAGCTCATCACTAAGCTAAGGATCCTGGAACTAAACACCTCCCTTTGCAACTGGATCCTGGACTTCCTGACGGGCCGCCCCCAGGTGGTAAGGGTAGGTAACAACACATCTGCCACGCTGATCCTCAACACGGGGGCCCCTCAGGGGTGTGTGCTCAGTCCCCTCCTGTACTCCCTGTTCACCCATGACTGCATGGCCAGGCACGACTCCAACACCATCATTAAGTTTGCCGACGACACAACAGTGGTAGGCCTGATCACCGACAACAATGAGACAGCCTATAGGGAGGAGCTCAGAGACCTGGCCGTGTGGTGCCGGGATAACAACCTCTCCCTCAACGTGATCAAGACAAAGGAGATGATTGTGGACTACAGGAAAAACAAGAGGACTGAGCACGCCCCCATTCTCATCGACGGGGCTGTAGTGGAACAGGTTGAGAGCTTCAAGTTCCTTGGTGTCAACAGTTAAATAGGTTTCGTTGTCCTTATTACATTTACATTTATATCATTTAGTGGGAGACCCCGAACCTGGAGAGGGGCTGACGTCTGGGTCTGGACTGAAGCCGCTGACCAGAGCTGGACCGGGCACCGGTGGAGCGGACTACTCAGGCTCCGGACTGGAGCCGCTGACCGGAGCTGGACTGGACCCCGGTGGAGCGGACTGCTCTGGCTCCGGAGTGGAGCAGCTGACCGGAGCTGAACTGGGCACCGGTGGAGCGGACTGCTCTGGCTCCGGAGTAGAGCAGCTGACCGGTGCCGGACTGGACACACGCACCACTGGCTTGGTGCGAGGAGCAGGAACAGGCCGGACCGGACTGGCGACGCGCACCACTGGCCTGGTGCGAGGGACAGGAACAGGCCAGACCGGGCTGGCGACGCGCACCACTGGCTTGGTGCGAGGGGCAGGAACGGGCCGGACCGGACTGGCGACACGCACCACTTGCTTGGTCCTTCTGCTGCCTAACCAGCTCCTCTCGCCGTGCCTCTACACTTTCCTTCTCCCTTTTAGCCTCCTGTAGCGCCTCCCTCTGACCGAATACCTCCTGCTCCCTCTGAACCAATAGCCCCCGTAACATGGTGGCCTCCTCTCCTAACCTGCAGATTCGCCCTTCCACGGCCTCCTGCTGCCTCGTCATCCACACCGTGTGCCCCCCCCAAAATTTTTTTTATTGGGGTTGCCTCTCGGGTCTCCGTCGTCGGCACTCCTCTTCCCGTGAGGACTCCTCCGGGAGCCCCCACGAGTTAGGGAACAGAAACTCGTCGTCGTCGTCGTCGTCATCCTCCGACTCCTCAGTATAATACTGTTCCCACTCCTCTTCCCATGGTCGTAGGGACCCAATCTGAAAACCAACCGGGTGCAGTGGTCGGTGCTCTTCTCTCTCGCTCCCCGAAAACCCCTTTATCCCCCCCCCAAAAAAATTTATTGGGGCTGCTTCTCGGGCCTCCTCCTCGGCCGGCTTCCGTGTTGCCGTTGCTCCTCTCCTGCCTGGGCTTCCTTCTTCGCCCAGGGTCCTTTTCCCGAAAATATCTCCTCCCATGACCACCAATTGCCCACCTGTGACATGGCTACTCTCTCCGCCTGGGCACGCTGCTTGGTCCTCGTTTGGTGGGAACTTCTGTCACGCTCGTTGATGAACGGGTCAGACCAAGGCGCAGCGTGATATGCATACATGTATATTTAAAGGAATAAACAACGACAAAACAATAAACAAACCGAAACGTGAAGTCCAGGGTAGACACAACATACCTTTCACGGAACAAGATCCCACAACCCACTAGTGCCAATAGGCTGCCTAAGTATGGTCCCCAATCAGAGACAACGAGCGACAGCTGCCTCTGATTAGGAACCACACCGGCCAACATAGATCTAGACATACTAGATCCAAACATAGAAAATACAACATAGAAAATCACACCCTGACTCAACAAATAAGAGTCCCCAGAGTCAGGGCGTGACAGCTAGCTAACGTGTCCGCTAATATCGGTGATACAACGTCACTGCCCACCTGTGTAATGATCATGCTGATTAAAAATATTCTTGATATGCCACACCTGTCAGGTGGATGGATTATCTTGGCAGAGGAGAAATACTCACTAACAGGGATGTAAACAAATTTGTGCACATTTGAGAGAAATAAGCTTTTTGTGCATATGGAACATTTCTGGGATCTTATATTTCAGCTCATGAAACATGGGATCAACCCTTTACATGCTGCGTTTATATTTTTGTTCAGTGTACAGTTGAAGTCGGAAGTTTACATACACTTAGGTTGGAGTCATTATAACTCGTTTTTCAACCACTCCACAAATTTCTTGTTAACAAACTATAGTTTTGGCAAGTTGGTTAGGACATCTACTTTGTGCATGACACAAGTAATTTTTCCAACAACTGTTTACAGACAGATTATTTCACTTATAATTCACTGTATCACAATTCCAGTGGGTCAGAAGTTTACATACACTAAGTTGACTGTGCCTTTTAAACAGCTTGGAAAATTCCAGAAAATTATGTCATGGCTTTAGAAGCTTCTGATAGGCTAATTGACATAATTTGAGTCAATTGGAGGTGTACCTGTGGATGTATTTCAAGGCCTACCTTCAAACTCAGTGCCTCTTTGCTTTACATCATGGGAAAATCAAAAGAAATCAGCCAAGACCTCAGAAAAAAAATTGTAGACCTCCACAAGCCTGGTTCATCCTTGGGAGCAATTTCCAAACGCCTGAAGGTACCACGTTCATCTGTATAAACAATAGTACGCAAGTATAAACACCATGGGACCACGCAGCCGTCATACCGCTCAGGAAGGAGACGCGTTCTGTCTCCTAGAGATGAACGTACTTTGGTGCGAAAAGTGCAAATCAATCCCAGAACAACAGCAAAGGACCTTGTGAAGATGCTGGAGGAAACAGGTACAAAAGTATCTATATCCACAGTAAAACGAGTCCTATATCGACATAACCTGAAAGGCCACTCAGCAAGGAAGATTCCACTGCTCCAAAACCGCCATTAAAAAGCCAGACTACGGTTTGCAACTGCATATGGGGACAAAGATCGTACTTTTTGGAGAAATGTCCTCTGGTCTGATGAAACAAAAAAAGAACTGTTTGGCCATAATGACCATCGTTATGTTTGGAGGAAAAAGGGTGTAGCTTGCAAGCCGAAGAACACCATCCCAACCGTGAAGCACGGGGGTGGCAGCATCATGCTGTGGGGGTGCTTTGCTGCAGGAGGGACTGGTGCACTTCACAAAATAGATGGCATCATGAGGAAGGAAAATTATGTGGATATATTGAAGCAACATCTCAAGATATCAGTCAGGAAGTTAAAGCTTGGTGGCAAATGGGTATTCCATATGGACAATGACCCCAAGCATACTTCCAAAGTTGTGGCAAAATGGCTTAAGGACAACAAAGTCAAGGTATTGGAGTGGCCATCACAAAGCCCTGACCTCAATCCTATAGAAAATGTGTGGGCAGAACTGAAAAAGTGTGTGCGAGCAAGGAGGCCTACAAACCTGACTCAGTTACTCCAGCTCTGTCAGGAGGAATGGGCCAAAATTCACCCAACTTATTGTGGGAAGCTTGTGGAAGGCTACCCAAAACGTTTGACCCAAGTTAAACAATTTAAAGGCAATGCTACCAAATACTAATTGAGTGTATGTAAACTTCTGACCCACTGGGAATGTAATTAATGAAATTAAAGCTGAAATAAATCATTCTCTCTACTATTATTCTGACATTTCACATTCTTAAAATAAAGTGGTGATCCTAACTGACCTAAGGCAGGGAATTTTTACTAGGATTAAATGTCAGGAATTGTGAAAAACTGAGTTTAAATGTATTTGGCTAAGGTGTATGTAAACTTCCGACTTCAACTGTATATACAGTGCCTTGCAAAATTATTCAGACCCTTTGGATTTCATCACATTGTGTTAAAAAAAAGGATTAAAATGGTATGTGGGAAAGGATGCATACATAAAATATAATAATTACATAAGTATTCAGCTCCCCGTGTCAATCGATGTTAGAAAAACCTGGGCATCGATTACCCAAGAAGATTCACAGCTGTAAGTCTATAACAGCATCGATTACCCAAGAAGACTCACAGCTGTAAGTCTATAACAGCATCGATTACCCAAGAAGACTCACAGCTGTATGTCTATAACAGCATCGATTACCCAAGAAGACTCACAGCTGTAAGTCTATAACAGCATCGATTACCCAAGAAGACTCACAGCTGTAAGTCTATAACAGCATCGATTACCCAAGAAGACTCACAGCTGTAAGTCTATAACAGCATCGATTACCCAAGAAGACTCACAGCTGTAAGTCTATAACAGCATCGATTACCCAAGAAGACTCACAGCTGTAAGTCTATAACAGCATCGATTACCCAAGAAGACTCACAGCTGTAAGTCTATAACAGCATCGATTACCCAAGAAGACTCACAGCTGTAAGTCTATAACAGCATCGATTACCCAAGAAGACTCACAGCTGTAAGTCTATAACAGCATCGATTACCCAAGAAGACTCACAGCTGTAAGTCTATAACAGCATCGATTACCCAAGAAGACTCACAGCTGTAAGTCTATACAGCATCGATTACCCAAGAAGACTCACAGCTGTAAAGTCTATAACAGCATCGATTACCCAAGAAGACTCACAGCTGTAAGTCTATAACAGCATCGATTACCCAAGAAGACTCACAGCTGTAAGTCTATAACAGCATCGATTACCAAGAAGACTCACAGCTGTAAGTCTATAACAGCATCGATTACCCAAGAAGACTCACAGCTGTAAGTCTATAACAGCATCGATTACCCAAGAAGACTCACAGCTGTAAGTCTATAACAGCATCGATTACCCAAGAAGACTCACAGCTTGTTAAATGTCGATATAAAACAGCATCGATTACCCAAGAAGACTCACAGCTGTAAGTCTATAACAGCATCGATTACCCAAGAAGACTCACAGCTGTAAGTCTATAACAGCATCGATTACCCAAGAAGACTCACAGCTGTAAGTCTATAACAGCATCGATTACCCAAGAAGACTCACAGCTGTAAGTCTATAACAGCATCGATTACCCAAGAAGACTCACAGCTGTAAGTCTATAACAGCATCGATTACCCAAGAAGACTCACAGCTGTAAGTCTATAACAGCATCGATTACCCAAGAAGACTCACAGCTGTAAGTCTATAACAGCATCGATTACCCACAGAAGACTCACAGCTGTAAGTCTATAACAGCATCGATTACCCAAGAAGACTCACAGCTGTAAGTCTATAACAGCATCGATTACCCAAGAAGACTCACAGCTGTAAGTCTATAACAGCATCGATTACCCAAAGACTCAAAGCTTTAGTCTATAAAGCACGATTACCCAAGAAGCTCAAGCTGTAAGTCTATAACAGCATCGATTACCCAAGAAGACTCACAGCTGTAAGTCTATAAACAGCATTCGATTACCCAAGAAGACTCACAGCTGTAAGTCTATAACAGCATCGATTACCCAAGAAGACTCACAGCTGTAGTCTATTAACAGCATCGATTACCCAAGAAGACTCACAGCTGTAAGTCTATAACAGCATCGATTACCCAAGAAGACTCACAGCTGTAAGTCTATAACAGCATCGATTACCCAAGAAGACTCACAGCTGTAAGTCTATAACAGCATCGATTACCCAAGAAGACTCACAGCTGTAAGTCTATAACAGCATCGATTACCCAAGAAGACTCACAGCTGTAAGTCTATAACAGCATCGATTACCCAAGAAGACTCACAGCTGTAAGTCTATAACAGCATCGATTACCCAAGAAGACTCACAGCTGTAAGTCTATAACAGCATCGATTACCCAAGAAGACTCACAGCTGTAAGTCTATAACAGCATCGATTACCCAAGAAGACTCACAGCTGTAAGTCTATAAACACACATCGTAACTTAATACCCAACCGAAGACTCAACAGCTGTAAGTCTATAACAGCATCGATTACCCAAGAAGACTCACAGCTGTAAGTCTATAACAGCATCGATTACCCAAGAAGACTCACAGCTGTAAGTCTATAACAGCATCGATTACCCAAGAAGACTCACAGCTGTAAGTCTATAACAGCATCGATTACCCAAGAAGACTCACAGCTGTAAGTCTATAACAGCATCGATTACCCAAGAAGACTCACAGCTGTAAGTCTATAACAGCATCGATTACCCAAGAAGACTCACAGCTGTAAGTCTATAACAGCATCGATTACCCAAGAAGACTCACAGCTGTAAGTTATAACAGCATCGATTACCCAAGAAGACTTCACAGCTGTAAGTCTAAACAGCATCGATTACCCAAGAAGACTCACAGCTGTAAGCTTTGCACACCTGGATTGGGCAATATTTGGCTATTTATTTTTGTATTCTCATCAGGATGTTAGACAGCAACTTTCAAGTCCTAAACCAGGCTGAACAGCACCATCTATTTAAACCAGGCTGAACAACCATCTATTCTTAACCCAGGCTGAACAGCACCATCTATCTTAAACCCAGGCTAGAACAGCACCATCTATTTAACCAGAGCTAACAGCACCATCTTCATCTTAACCCAGGAAACAGCACCATCTATTTAACCCAGGCTGCAGCACCATCTATCTTAACCCAGGCTAAACAGCACCATCTATTTTAAACCAGGCTGAACAGCACCATCTATTTTAAACCAGGCTGAACAGCACCATCTATCTTTAACCCAGGCTGAACAGCACCATCTATTTTAAACCAGGCTAAACAGCACCATCTAGCTTAATAACAGATTAACTCAGAACAGAAGCATGTGAGATCATTTCAGGTATAGAGAAAGTTGCTGGGAAACTTCTTAGTTGTGTCCCAAATAGCACCCTATTTCCTAACCTATTCTGGCCTACTACACCCACAGGGCCCTGGTCTAAAGTAGTGCACTATATAGTACCATTGTTGGTCGGCAATTATCTGTAAATCATCAGTGGTATATTGACCCACGGGTATTATAGTTATGTGTGGTCCTCTGTAGCTCAGCTGGTAGAGCACGGCGCTTGTAACGGCGCTTGTAACGCCAAGGTAGTGGGTTCGATCCCCGGGACCACCCATACCCCAAAAAAAAATGTATGCACGCATGACTGTAAGTCGCTTTGGATAAAAGCGTCTGCTAAATGGCATATTATATATTATATGTGTAACACCTTTATTTAATGTGCAATATAGCTGTGGTAGGAATTAACTCTTCCTATGGTATATCCTCCTGGTTAAATTCATGTATGGACCTGTTGTCATTTATCCATGTTTCCATACTATAGTGTATGGTATTGGCTATATGATGTCAGGAAACATGATGTATACAGGCTATATGATGTCAGGAAACATGATGTATACAGGCTAGATGATGTCAGGAAGCATGATGTATACAGGTTAGATGATGTCAGGAAACATGATGTATACAGGTTAGATGATGTCAGGAAACATGATGTATACAGGTTAGATGATGTCAGGAAACATGATGTATACAGGCTAGATGATGTCAGGAAACATGATGTATACAGGCTAGATGATGTCAGGAAACATGATGTATACAGGCTAGATGATGTCAGGAAACATTGTGTAGTAGGCTAGATGATGTCAGGAAACATTGTGTAGTAGGCTATATGATGTCAGGAAACATTGTGTAGTAGGCTATATGATGTCAGGAAACATTGTGTAGTAGGCTAGATGATGTCAGGAAACATTGTGTAGTAGGCTATATGATGTCAGGAAACATTGTGTAGTAGGCTATATGATGTCAGGAAACATTGTGTAGTAGGTCTATGGAAAGCCCCTCTACATTCCAAGGGAGAAATGGTTCTGACATGATGAGGTGTAATACGTCATCTCACAGTCATGCTGTTTTACCACACCTGTTATCATACCAAATGGCACCCTATTCTCTAGTGGACTAGTTTGGACCAGGGTCCATGGGACAGGGTGCCATTTGGGACAGTCTTGTCTATTGGATTTCATATGGCCCAAGATAACAAGGATTATACCCAAGTTTAATTAATTTAACCTGGCTACTTACTTTGGTCCTTCCATTTATTGTAAAGTTTCCCAGTTGACCATTACAATGTCTGGCCAGATCATCCATACGGCTCATGAGGAAGCGGATCTTCTCACAGCCGGCCTCTCGGCCCTCGATCCATGTGATCTTATCCCCCCTAATGTCTTTAGTGGAGTCACTTTTCTGACTGACCAACTGACCGTCGGTAAACTTCCCGGTTTTATGCAGCACCTTGACATCCTCCAGGATGGCCAGCCCCGTTTCCCCGCCGAGGAAGTTGTCAACTACACAGATCCCATGCTTAGTCATACACGGGACTATGTACTCCTTGGCGAGTTTCTGCGGCGTGGACCGGGTGGTGGTTTGTCCGTTGGGTTTGGTTTTGTTATTAGACCCGCCTGGCTGATCGTCCAAGGACACCGCGCACTCTGCGTTAGTTATGAAGCCTTTCATTCTGGTCTCTCCACTCGGAGATGCAGCGCGGGTCTTTTGTCCTTTTTGTGGCGGTAGTGTCTGTCCCTCTGTCCCCCCATCCCCAGACGGTACCCGACGTTCAGCAGGCTTCTGGTTTGAAACCTGCGACTTCGCCTCAGTTTCTTTGCAGATGAGCTTGTGGGTTTTCCAGTGCTGCTTCTGGTGTTCCTTGCTGCAGTAGAAGGAGTTTCGACACCGGCCGCACTTCAGGAGATTCTCCATTTTCCCACAAAGTTCACAATACTGTCTTTCTCTTTCCCGGTCCGAGTCCAGAGCCGTCTGGGCTGCGGTCTCCATGTGTGCAGTTGGACGTAACGTTAGCTAGCTAATGTTAACTAATGTTAGGCTCTTCAAATCCAATCCTTTACACGCGTCCTTCTACTGATAAGTTTGGAAGTAATACACACCGAGTGAAACTGAAAACCAGCTCCCGACGACATAACACCCGATAATTTCATCATACGCATTCAGTTGTTTACATCATATTACACGTTAATAGGAAATTCGGTGCGTTCGAGCCCAACCTTTCGATAAGTCCAGTCTTCCGGACGTCTTGTCGGTGCAAGTCAACCGTTCCGCATGGCGCCCTTCACGGTGTGCGCCGTCGGTGCTCTGCGCCAATGACTGTCTAGCTATATTAAGGTATACGCCCTCCCTCTCTCTGGGGCCTCTTTATTACGCCGATTCCGTTGCAAAACGTTTCTTAAACGGAAAGAAACGGAGCGGCACCTACCTGAATTTGTCCAATAGAAACTCTCGTTTTAGTTGCAAAACGTTGGACTATGCAAAGAATATGGATGTACTGACCAGATCCATGTCTCTCCGCCCTAACAACGTGAGTCGTTGTCCACTAAGCGGCACGGCGGGCTGTCAGCTCCCGCCTATCCTTTCTTTGGATTGGTGGAGACATCTCATTATTGTAATCCTTTTTTGAATATTTGATTCAGGTTGTTGACGTCATCCGCCTGTATTCAATGTAGAGAAACTCTAGTCTCATGTCATGAATATGCATAGCCATCTCCGGACTCCGATATAAAGTTTATTTTTTTCTCAAAGTTGCCGGGATGTCACTTGTCCTACTTATATCAGTACACTCCTAACAACTTAAGCATTAGAAACTTCTAATCGATCAAATAAATCTCACGTAGCAAATAAGCCATTCATTTCTTTGTTGACCAAATTGTGGTCCTCTGTAGCTTAATTGGTAGAGCATGGCGCTTGCAACGCCAGAGTAGTGGGTTCGATCCCCGGGACCACCCATACGTGAAAATTTATGCACACATGACTGTAAGTCGCTTTGGATAAAAGCGTCTGCAAAATGGCATATTATTATTGACCAAATTCGACACTCTCATTGACCTGCGTACAAAACCTCCTTACCTGGCGGGTGAAACAACAAGAAAACGCCACCTGCTGGAGGGAGACAGCTTTTTCCTCGAGTTGGGCCTCCCTCTTCTGTCCTGGACTAAGGCGGAGAATACAAAATTGTATGTACATGTACTTACCTGGAGGACCAGAGGGTGGCGCTGTTACTAATGACTACATGTGATCATCTGTACTTGCACTTGACATCTGATAAACGTGGTTGTGTTGTACCCAGTGTTCGCGGGGATTTTGACGATGATGTAGATGACTTGGATGTATTAAAATAGCTTTTCCAAACATACTGTGAGCCAAGAACAAATCTGACGTACCTGAGGCGTATCTTTTTTACGAGAGTGCAAGGACAAACAGAGCCAATTGATGCATATTTGACTGATCTAGAAAATAAAGCAAAAGACTGAGTTTCAACAACTTACCAAGTCACTGATACGAGACAGAATTGTGTGTGGAATCACAAATGACCAAGTGCGAGGCAGATTACTCAGAGAACCAGATCTCCTGCTAGCTAGAGCAAAATATATTTGCCGTGAAGTGAGCCAGAGCCAGCTGAAAAATGCATCATGATGAAGTCGAGGTTCACAAGGGGCATAAGCAAAAGTAAACACAGAAATGGCAAAAAGACAAAGACCGTGGCCAGCTAGTAAAAGACAGATCGCAGGAAATGAGGACATGTTCATTGGGACAATTTAAGTGAAACAGAGTGAAGTGCAATGCGTAGCTCAGCTATGAGAAAGAGCAGTGGACCGAAACACTGAAAATAAACAACCACAAACTTACTGTTCAGCTGGATACAGGAGCTGAGCGTAGCGTCCTGTTCCGTGAGAGACTTGAAAACGCTGAAAGTGAAAGTGAGTAGCGAGTCCGTGCAAAAATCCAACTGCAAGCTAGTGACGTATTCTGGCCACCAGATGGAGCCAAAAGGCAAGAAAACACTCAAACGTCAATACAAAGAGAAAGTGTTTGAACTGGAATTTCAAGTGATAGAACAAGATGCACCTGCAATACTTGGAAGATCAGCTTGTCTGCAAATGGGCTTAATACAGAGAATATTCAAGCTTGAGCAAAGGAGAGAGACTGATATTTTGAGTGAATATGAAGATTAATTCACATGACTTGGATGTGTTCCAGGAGTTCAGCACATACAAATAGACCCAGAAGTCACACCAGTGGTTCACTCACCCAGAAACGTGCCTGTAGCACTAAAATAAACACTTGAAAAGGAACTGAACCGCATGGGAAACATGGACGTCGTCGTCAGGCAGACTGAGCCTACTGAATGGGTAAACAACTTGGTGACAATCGTGAAGCCAAACAAAATACGGGTATGCATGGACCCACAGGATCTAAACAAAGCCATCAAGAGATAACATTATCCTTTACGTACCATTGAAGAGGTAGTTGCTGAAAGGCCTAACGCCAATGTATTTTCTGTAGTTGATGCAAACCAAGGATTCTGGCAAATCCAACTGGATGAAGAGAGCTCCCGACTCTGCATGTTCAATACGCCGTTTGGGAGGTGTTCATTCAAGAGACTGCCGTTGGGAATCGCGTCCGCTCCAGAGGCGTTCCAGAGGTGCCTCGCCCGGCATTTGGAAGGTCTGGAAGGTGTCGTAAACATCATGGATGACATTCTTGTCTGGGGTGAAGACACAGAGCAGCACGACTGGAGACAGAGACAGCTACTAGACAGACTGAGAAGCATCAACTTGAAACTGAATAAGGACAAGTGCAAAATCAGAATGACTTAAATTCGCTACATTGGAAATGTGTTAAGCAAAGAAGGCCTGAAACCAGACTCCGAAAAAAGGTCAGAGCAATACAAGAAATGCCAGACCCAGAGGACAAAGCAGCGCTTCAGAGGTTCATGGGAATGTTGCAGTATTTCGCAAAGTTCATCACAAATCTCTCAGATATCAGCGCACCACTGAGACAACTGCTGGAAGGAGACGTGGCCCTGGGAGTCTTCACAGGAACAGAGCTTCAAAAGCTTGAAAACACTTGTCAGCAATGTGCCATTGTTAAAGTATAATAATGTACACAAAAACACGGACACTATCTGTGGATGGGAGCTGGGATCCTGCAAGATGGTCAGGCAATCGCATACGGGTCAAGATCCCTCACAAAATGTCAAAAGAGATATGCTCAAATTGGAAAAAGAGCTACTTGCGATAGTGTATGGCTGCGAGAGGTTTCATTAATACCTGTATGGAAAACAGATCCAGGTGGAGTCAGACCACAAGCCCTACGAAACAATCTTCAACAAGTCGCTCTAGAAAGCACCAGCCAGACTGCAGAGAATGCTGATGAGACTACAGAGATACAGTCTACAAACCAGGAAAGGAGATGCACATCGCTGATGCACTGAGCCGAGCCTGAACCCGACCTGAAGGAACAGAGAGAGATGCACATCGCTGATGCACTGAGCCGAGCATACCTGAAGGAACAGAGAGAGATGCACATCGCTGATGCACTGAGCCGAGCCTGAACCCGACCTGAAGGAACAGAGAGAGATGCTGGATGGTGAGCTGGCTGTAAACCACATCGCTCATCAACTTCCTGTTTCAGAAGAGAAACTGCAGCAATTCAAAACAGCAACAGCGGATGATGAAGAGTTAAGACTGGTCACAGAAACAGTTAAAAAAGGATGGCCAGACACGAGAGGGAAAAGGATGGCCAGACACGAGAGGGAAAAGGATGGCCAGACACGAGAGGGAAAAGGATGGCCAGACACGAGAGGGAAAAGGATGGCCAGACACAAGAGGGAAAAGGATGGCCAGACACGAGAGGGAAAAGGATGGCCAGACACGAGAGGGAAAAGGATGGCCAGACACGAGAGGGAAAAGGATGGCCAGACACGAGAGGGAAAAGGATGGCCAGACACGAGAGGGAAAAGGATGGCCAGACACGAGAGGGAACGCTGCAAAGAAAACACAGCACTACTGGACCTTCACAGAGGACTTGACATATTCAGCTGTTCAAAAGTTCTAAACTTGTCGTTCCTCAGAAAATGAGAGAAGAAATTATGGAAAAAATCCATGAAGCACACATGTGAATGTAAGGAACAAGCTGAACGGGATGTTCTGTTCTGGCCGGGCATGGCTAAACAGACTGAAGACTGAACGGGATGTTCTGTTCTGGCCGGGCATGGCTAAACAGACTGAAGACTGAACGGGATGTTCTGTTCTGGCCGGGCATGGCTAAACAGACTGAAGACTGAACGGGATGTTCTGTTCTGGCCGGGCATGGCTAAACAGACTGAAGACTGAACGGGATGTTCTGTTCTGGCCGGGCATGGCTAAACAGACTGAAGACTGAACGGGATGTTCTGTTCTGGCCGGGCATGGCTAAACAGACTGAAGATGTTGTAACAAAATGTGCAGTCTGCAACACACACAAAAACAACAACCAAAGAGAGCCGCTCATGTCTCATCCAGTCCCAGAGAGAGCTTGGGCCAAAGTTGGAGGGGACCTCTTCCAATACAATGACACAGCGGATCTACTATGTGTGGATTACTACTCAAAATACCCAGAAATCTCCAAGCTCAGTGGGACAACAAGTAAACACATCATTACAGCACTAAAGTCGATCTTGGCAAGGCATGGGCTGCCCGACGTTTTGTGCTCCGACAGTGGAAGACAGTTGGTGAGTCAAGAAATGTCAGAGTTCTCTACCAGCTGGGAGTTCAAACATGTCACGTGGAGACCTAGATTTCCACAGTCAAGCGGCCAAGCTGAGAGAGCTGTTCAGACTGTGAAAAACCTGTTGAAAAAAAGCACAAGACAGCAACGGAGATCCTTACATAGCTCTCCTTGAGTACAGAAACACACCCCTGGATGGAGGAGGTCTCTCACCTGCACAACTACTAATGGGAAGAAGGCTGAAGACAAAGATTCCAACATCAAAGAGATTGTTAAAGCCAGGACTCTATCAGCACGTCAGGAGCCGTCTCACAAACGGACAACAGAGACAAAAACACTACTTTGACCAAGGCAAAATGAGTCAGATCAGACAAGACAACAAATGGCAACCAGCAATTGTACTTGGACTACATGACCAGCCAAGGTCATAAATTACATAGTACAAACACCAAACGAGTGAATCTACAGAAGGAACCAGAGACACCTGTTAAAAACACATGAAACAACACACCCAGAGAGACACTCAGAAACCATAATGGACTTACCTTATCCTGTGGAAAGAGAACCTGAAACAAGTGTCAGCCTGGAAGAAAACTACTCACCTGTGAGTTCTCCAGCACCAACAACAACAAAACAACTTCTATGCTTGCTTCGAGGCAAGCAACACTGAAGCATGCATGAGAGCATCAGCTGTTCCGGATGACTATGTGATCACACTCTCCGTAGCCGCTGTAAGACCTTTAAGCAGGTCAACATTCACAAGGTTGCAGGGCCAGACGGATTACCAGGACGTGTACTCTGAGCATGCGCTGACCAACTGGCAAGTGTCTTCACTGACATTTTCTTCACTAAGTCTGTAATACCAATATGTTTCAAGCAGACCACCATAGTCCCTGTGCCCAAGAACACTAAGGTAACCTGCCTAAATGACTACCAACCTGTAGCACTCACGTCTGTAGCCATGAAGTGCTTTGAAAGGCTGGTCATGGCTCACATCAACACCATTATCCCAGAAACCCTAGACCCACTCCAATTTGCATACTGCCCCAACAGATCCACAGATGATGCAATCTCTATCGCACTCCACACTGCCCTTTCCCACCTGGACAAAAGGAACACCTACGTGAGAATGCTATTCATTTACCACAGCTCAGCGTTCAACACCATAGTGCCCTCAAAGCTCATCACTAAGCTAAGGACCCTGGGACTTAACACCTCCCTCTGCAACTGGATGCTGGACTTCCTGATGGGCCGCCCCCAGGTGGTAAGGGTAGGTAACAATACATCTTCCATGCTGATCCTCAACACGGGGGCCCCTCAGGGGTGCGTGCTCAGTCCCCTCCTGTACTCCCTGTTCACCCATGACTGCATGGCTAGGCACGACTCCAACACCATCATTAAGTTTGCCGACGTCACAACAGTGGTAGGCCTGATCACCGACAACGAGGAGACAGCCTATAGGAAGGAGGTCAGAGACCTGGCAGTGTGGTGCCAGGATAACAACCTCTCCCTCAACGTGAGCAAGACAAAGGAGATGATTGTGGACTACAGGAAAAGAAGGGCCAAACATACCCCCATGCACATCGATGGGGCTGTAGTGGAGCATGTTGAGAGCTTCAAGTTCCTTGTTGTCCACATCACCAACAAACTATCATGGTCCAAACACACCAAGACAGTCGTGAAGAGGGCACGACAAAGCCTATTCCCCCTCAGGAGACTGAAAAGATTTGGCATTGGTCCTCAAGTTATACAGCTGCACCATCAAGAGCATCCTGACTGGTTGCATCACTGCCTGGTATGGAAACTGCTCGGCCTCCGACCGCAAGGCGCTACAGAGGGTAGTGTGTATGGCCCTTTCCCTCTCTCCCTCCCCTCCCGGAGGACCTGAGCCCTAGGACCATGCCTCAGGACTACCTGGCCTGATGACTCCTTGCTGTCCCCAGTCCACCTGGTCGTGCTGCTGCTCCAGTTTCCACTCTTCTGCCTGCGGCTATGGAACCCTGACCTGTTCACCGGACGTGCTACCTTGTCCCGGACCTGCTGTTTTCAACTCTCTCTCTCTACCGCACCTGCTATTTCAACCTCTAAATGCCCGGCTATGAAAAGCCAAGTGACATTTACTCCTGATGTACTGACCTGTTGCAACCTCTACAACCACTGTGATTATTATTTGACCCTGCTGGTCATCTATGAACTTTGAACATCTTGGGAGAAAAATCTGGCCTTAATGGCCATGTACTGTTATAATCTCCACAAGGCACAGCCAGAAGGGGACTGGCCACCCCTCAGAGCCTGGTTCCTCTCTAAGTTTCTTCCTAGGTTCCTGCCTTTCTAGGGTGTTTTTCCTAGCCACCGTGCTTCTACATCTGCATTGCTTGCTGTTTGGGGTTTTAGGCTGGGTTTCTGTATAGCATTTTGTGACATCTGCTGATGTAAAAAGGGCTTTATAAATAAATGATTGATTGACTGATTGATACATCACTGGGGCCAAGCTTTCTGCCATCCAGGACCTCTATACCAGGCGGTGTCAGAGGAAGGCCCTAAAAATTGTCAAAGACTCCAGCCACCCTAGTCATAGACTGTTCTCTCTACTACCGCACGGCAAGCGGTACCGGAGCGCCAAGTCTTGGATCAAAATGCTCCTTAACAGCTTCTACCCCCAAGCCATAAGACTACTGAACAGCTAATCAAATGGCTATCTGGACTGTTTGCATTTTTTACTTAACACTTATTTTTCTTATAACGGCATTGTTGGTTAAGGGCTTGTAAGTAAGCGTTTCAGTGTAAGGTCTTCAGCTGTTGTATTCGGTGCATTTGAGAAATACAATTTGATTTGATTTGAACAAACAGTGGAAAGCAACAATGTAAACACTGACACACCAGGTGACATCAACTCGTTATGGAAGACCAGGTGACATCAACTCGTTATGGAAGACCAGGTGACATCAACTCGTTATGGAAGACCAGGTGACATCAACTCGTTATGGAAGACCAGGTGACATCAACTCGTTATGGAAGACCAGGTGACATCAACTCGTTATGGAAGACCAGGTGACATCAACTCGTTATGGAAGACCAGGTGACATCAACTCGTTATGGAAGACCTATCAGAATGCCAAAACGCTACCAGTACTGAAAAGATTATACTGAAAAGACTGTTGAAAATAATAAATAAAACATTGAAAATACATTAATAATAACAATTTTATGACAATTGTGATATCTATGTTATGTTGTGAAAAAAATGTGTTTATTGTTTGCAATGTGAAACACTGAGTTGAAAGAAAAAATTGTTTTTAGAAAAAAAAAAAGTAATGTATGTACAAGTACTTCCTGGAGGACCAGAGTGTGGCGCTGTTACTAATTACTACATGTGATCATCTGTACTTGCACTTGATCCATGACAACTGATAAACGTGGTTCTTCTACCCGCATCCCTGCCTCAGTGTGCTAATATATTACAGAAATAATCTAATTATCTCCTCAAAATCTCCTCTCAGTTTTTATAGGCCTACATTCTGTATTAAAATGTGCATAACATAATTTGACATTTTGTTCATAGAAAAAATAAAGCCTTCTGTGCACCATGTTAAATGAAAGTAAATGCACTTCATGCATTGCCATAACTGAACTGGCATCTACTCTGCATCTGTGTTCACTATTCAGTGCAGCCCACGAGGAGGCACGGCTCCAAGATGGCACCAGGCAGGAGGCACAGCTCCAAGATGGCACCAGGCAGATGGCACCAGGCAGGAGGCACGGCTCCAAGATGGCACCAGGCAGATGGCACCAGGCAGGAGGCACCAGGCAGGAGGCACGGCTCCAAGATGGCACCAGGCAGGTGGCACCAGGCAGATGGCACCAGGCAGGAGGCACGGCTCCAAGATGGCACCAGGCAGATGGCACCAGGCAGGAGGCACCAGGCAGGAGGCACCAGGCAGGAGGCACGGCTCCAAGATGGCACCAGGCAGGTGGCACCAGGCAGATGGCACCAGGCAGGAGGCACGGCTCCAAGATGGCACCAGGCAGATGGCACCAGGCAGGAGGCCACAGGCAGGAGGCACGGCTCCAAGATGGCACCAGGCAGGTGGCACCAGGCAGGTGGCCGGGTTTCCTCGGGACTGAGCTGCACTTCCTAACCTCCTGCCAAATGTATGACCATATTAGAGACAGATATTTCCCTCAGATTACA
Organism: Coregonus sp. 'balchen'; assembly: GCA_902810595.1. Taxonomy (NCBI): domain Eukaryota; kingdom Metazoa; phylum Chordata; class Actinopteri; order Salmoniformes; family Salmonidae; genus Coregonus; species Coregonus sp. 'balchen'. The sequence continues at coordinate 48,032,485 of LR778283.1, forward strand.
CAGACCCACAAACAATTCGAAAACAAACCCAATTTTGATAAACTCCCATATCTATTGGGTGAAATACCACAGTGTGCCATCACAGCAGCAAGATTTGTGACCTGTTGCTACAAGAAAAGGGCAACCAGTGAAGAACAAACACCATTGTAAATACAACCCATATGTATGTTTATTGATTTTCCCTTTTGTACTTTAACTATTTGCACATCGTTACAACACTGTATATATACATAATATGACATTTGAAATGTCTTTATTCTTTTGAAACTTTTGTGAGTGTAATGTTGACTGTTCATTTTTTATTGTTTATTTCACTTTAGTTTATTATCTACTTCACTTGCTTTGGCAAATGTAAACATATGTTTCCCATGCCAATAAAGCCCTTCAATTGAAATTGAATTGAGAGAGAGTAGAGAGAGAGAGCAAGATAATCTGATCTGTCCAATAATAGAGGTTACAAAGTCCCAGTTTCGTTATTTAAGTCTACTAACTATTTAACAGATGTAGACTAAAATAGATTTGGAAATAAAATACAAACATTACAAAATAAAGGATTATTTTTTATTTCTGGCCTATTATTACTGTGTCTGTAAATTTCGTGCTCTGTAGTCTGAACCTAAGTATTACAAGGCCGGGAAACTTGTGAATATAGGCTGATTTATTACATACAGCCACCAATTGTGCTAATATATATATATATATATACAGTGGGGAAAAAAAGTATTTAGTCAGCCACCAATTGTGCAAGTTCTCCCACTTAAAAAGATGAGAGAGGCCTGTAATTTTCATCATAGGTACATGTCAACTATGACAGACAAAATGAGAAAAAAAATCCAGAAAATCACATTGTAGGATTTTTAATGAATTTATTTGCAAATTATGGTGGAAAATAAGTATTTGGTCAATAACAAAAGTTTCTCAATACTTTGTTATATACCCTTTGTTGGCAATGACACAGGTCAAACGTTTTCTGTAAGTCTTCACAAGGTTTTCACACACTGTTGCTGGTATTTTGGCCCATTCCTCCATGCAGATCTCCTCTAGAGCAGTGATGTTTTGGGGTTGTCGCTGGGCAACACAGACTTTCAACTCCCTCCAAAGATCTTCTATGGGGTTGAGATCTGGAGACTGGCTAGGCCACTCCAGGACCTTGAAATGCTTCTTACGAAGCCACTCCTTCGTTGCCCGGGCGGTGTGTTTGGGATCATTGTCATGCTGAAAGACCCAGCCACGTTTCATCTTCAATGCCTTTGCTGATGGAAGGAGGTTTTCACTCAAAATGTCACGATACATGGCCCCATTCATTCTTTCCTTTACACGGATCAGTCGTCCTGGTCCCTTTGCAGAAAAACAGCCCCAAAACATTATGTTTCCACCCCCATGCTTCACAGTAGGTATGGTGTTCTTTGGATGCAACTCAGCATTCTTTGTCCTCCAAACACGACGAGTTGAGTTTTTACCAAAAAGTTATATTTTGGTTTCATCTGACCATATGACATTCTCCCAATCCTCTTCTGGATCATCCAAATGCACTCTAGCAAACTTCAGACGGGCCTGGACATGTACTGGCTTAAGCAGGGGGACACGTCTCGCACTGCAGGATTTGAGTCCCTGGCGGCGTAGTGTGTTACTGATGGTAGGCTTTGTTACTTTGGTCCCAGCTCTCTGCAGGTCATTCACTAGGTCCCCCCGTGTGGTTCTGGGATTTTTGCTCACCGTTCTTGTGATCATTTTGACCCCACGGGGTGAGATCTTGCGTGGAGCCCCAGATCGAGGGAGATTATCAGTGGTCTTGTATGTCTTCCATTTCCTCCCACAGTTGATTTCTTCAAACCAAGCTGCTTACCTATTGCAGATTCAGTCTTCCCAGCCTGGTGCAGGTCTACAATTTTGTTTCTGGTGTCCTTTGACAGCTCTTTGGTCTTGGCCATAGTGGAGTTTGGAGTGTGACTGTTTGAGGTTGTGGACAGGTGTCTTTTATACTGATAACAAGTTCAAACAGGTGCCATTAATACAGGTAACGAGTGGAGGACAGAGGAGCCTCTTAAAGAAGAAGTTACAGGTCTGTGAGAGCCAGAAATCTTGCTTGTTTGTAGGTGACCAAATACTTATTTTCCACCATAATTTGCAAATAAATTCATAAAAAATCCTACAATGTGATTTTCTGGATTTTTTTCTCTCAATTTGTCTGTCATAGTTGACGTGTACCTATGATGAAAATGACAGGCCTCTCTCATCTTTTTAAGTGGGAGAACTTGCACAATTGGTGGCTGACTAAATACTTTTTTCCCCACTGTAGGCTATAGGCAAATGGAAATGATGCTTATGCTATCTATTTTGAACAAAAGTTGACAAATACATTTTTATTAATTGGAATCCAGCATGTTTAGCATATACAATTACTTACAGACTAGAACCATTGAATGAATTATTTTAATGTTTGATCAAAAACCTGATCAAAACGGACACCACGTCTCTTCCACTAGAAACTACATTTCCCAAAATCCATCGTCCCAACAGAATGGGGTGCCCCTAGGAATGCCGGAACATTTCAATACACCAAAGCTTTGTGTTTACTATTCTACATTATATAAAATAATGCAGACATTGTATATGGGTTTTCAGTCAGCTTCTCGTATCCTTCTGTTCTTCGGAAAATATATTTTATGACTCAAAATAACTCTAATGATTAAGGCAATTGACATGTGTATCATGCCTCTTCAACTTGGACGCAATCACAAGTAAACAGTCGCTTCAGGTTGTAGTCAAATGCTGCTAGCTAGGTAACTGTAAAATAACAACATTCCTGTACGATAATAAGATTATATAGAAGTTATGAGCAAGCGCGAAGGTAATCAAATTAATTATTAACATTATGTATGATGTGTAAAATCGCTATGCTCTGGATTTGAAGCGGGGCATAAATGTGGAATTCACATAGCTAGCTAGCTAATCATGTTTGTCCCATAAAGCCTACACTAGCTATATTTAAGCAATAAGCCCCGAGGGGGTGTGGTAGATGGACAATATACCACGGCTAAGGGATGTTCTCAGTATGACGCAACGCGGAGTGCCTGGATATATCCCTTAGCCGAGGAATATTGGTCAAATACCACAAACCCCCGAGGTGCCTTATTGCTATTATAAACTGGTTACCAACGTAATTAGAGCAGTAAAAAGACATGTTTTGTAATACCGTTTATAATGTAAATTAGAAACTGTGTGGTTTGAGCTCTGAATGCTGATTGGCTGACAGCCGTGGTATATTTAAGCAATAAGGCACGAGGGGGTATGGTATATGGCCAATATACCATGGCTAAGGGCAGGGCTGTTCTTATGCACAACGCAACGCGGAGTGCCTGGATACAGCCCTTAGCCGTGGTATATTGGCCATATACCACAAACCCCTGAGGTGCCTTATTGCTATAATAAACTGGTTAACAACGTCATTAGAGCAGTAAAAACTAATGTTTTGTCATACCCATGGTATACGGTCTGATATACCACAGCTGTCAGCCAATCAGTATTCAGGGCTTGAACCACCCAGTTTATCACAGACCATATACCATGGGTATGACAAAACATTTATTTTTACTCTTCTAATTACGTTGGTAACCAGTTTATAATAGCAATAAGGCACCTCAGGGGTTTGTGGTATATGGCCAATATACCACAGCTAAGGGCTGTGCCCAGGCACTCCGTGTTGCATCGTGCGAAAGAACAGCCCTTCGCCGTGGTATGTTGGCCATATACCACACCCCCTCGGGCCTTAATGCTTAAATATAATATGAATCTTTCATCTGTAATCTCCGTGTCTCTCTCCTCAGGTGAAGGGTATCCTCATCTGTAATCTCCCTGTCTCTCTCCTCAGGTGAAGGGGTGACCTCATCTGGAATCTCCCTGTCTCTCTCCTCAGGTGAAGGGGTGACCTCATCTGTAATCTCCGTGTCTCTCTCCTCAGGTGAAGGGGTGACCTCATCTGGAATCTCCCTGTCTCTCTCCTCAGGTGAAGGGGTGACCTCATCTGGAATCTCCCTGTCTCTCTCCTCAGGTGAAGGGGTGACCTCATCTGGAATCTCCCTGTCTCTCTCCTCAGGTGAAGGGGTGACCTCATCTGTAATCTCCGTGTCTCTCTCCTCAGGTGAAGGGGTGACCTCATCTGTAATCTCCCTGTCTCTCTCCTCAGGTGAAGGGGTGACCTCATCTGTAATCTCCGTGTCTCTCTCCTCAGGTGAAGGGGTGACCTCATCTGTAATCTCCGTGTCTCTCTCCTCAGGTGAAGGGGTGACCTCATCTGGAATCTCCCTGTCTCTCTCCTCAGGTGAAGGGGTGACCTCATTTGTAATCTCCCTGTCTCTCTCCTCAGGTGAAGGGGTGACCTCATCTGTAATCTCCGTGTCTCTCTCCTCAGGTGAAGGGGTGACCTCATTTGTAATCTCCCTGTCTCTCTCCTCAGGTGAAGGGGTGACCTCATTTGTAATCTCCCTGTCTCTCTCCTCAGGTGAAGAGGTGACCTCATTTGTAATCTCCCTGTCTCTCTCCTCAGGTGAAGGGTGTCCTCGGATGAAGACAACTCAGAAAACAGATGACCGCGACACAGGAGCTAACCTGACATCACCTGTGATAGCTGCATTCAAAGGTATCTACTAGATAACTTTCTGTGGTACCTTCGGTTACACTGATTGATGTGAGAAAGAATTTAGAATCAGCCCAGAGTTCACTCCTCCTTCTCCCACCCCCGTCTCCACCTCCTCCTCTCTCCTCTTGCTGTATGCTTAAAAATGGACTTTACGTTTTAATTTGCTTCATGATAACATATAGTTATGGTAGGAAGAGAATGAGATGCAGCCTACTAATCAGATATTTCTACCAGTGTTCCAGCAGGACCTAGACACCAAGCATGACAAGCATGAGCGCCTGGTCAAACTCAGCAGAGACATCACCATCGAAAGCAAGAGGACAATATTTCTACTGCACAGAGTCACCAGGTAAATTGTCTGAACTACAAACTGGGGTCTGCCAGGGTCCTTAGGGGGTCCTCAGCAGCAAGGGGAAAGGAAAAAGTCTGTATAAGAAAAATATAATATCATATAGTTGGTCACTTCTAATGGTTTAAAATCAAATGCAGTGTTAAATATCATCTAGGTTAGCCAAATCATTTTATTTTTGTTTGTTGATGCATTGATTAAAGCTGCAATATGTAACTTTTTGGGTGACCGGACCAAATTCACATAGAAATGTGAGTTATAGATCTGTCATTCTCATTGAAAGCAAGTCTGAGAAGCGGTAGATCTGTTCTATGTGCGCTATTTCTATGCTTCCTGTTCATTCTTAAGTTTCGTTTTTGTGTCTTTTGCTTTCAGTTTTGTACACCAGCTTCAAACAGCTGAAAATACAATATTTTTGTTTATAGAAAATCTATTTCCCAGCGGTTTAGATGGTCCAATGATTCTCTACACTACACTAGCTTGTTTTGTCACAACCTGAAATTAGACAAACTATTAAAATTTTAGCGACCAGGAAATGGCGGAGTGGTTTTTGCAAAGTGCACCTTTAAATGTCCATCTTATTCCAGTAGATAATCTAACCTGATGTGAATGTTTTTCCCTGCAGTGTCCCAGACGTGGAGGAGGTCCTGAATGAAGCTGATTTGAAGCTGGACGGAGTGAGACTGAAGATCAGACTGATTGCTGAGGAGCTCAGAGGAGAGGATCTGTATCAGTACCACAGAGCCTTCACCCCAGGTACACACACACACACACACACACACACACACACACACACACACACACACACACACACACACACACACACAGACACAGGTACACACACACACAGAGACACACACACACACAGACACAGACAGACACACACACAGACACACACAGACACAGGTACACACACACACGAGACACACAGCACACACAGACGACACACACAAGACACAGCAACATCAAGCAATAGGACATATACCAACCACAACTACAACCCCACCAACAAAAAAAAACAACAACACACCAAACATTAACGAACAGACACCAATCACAAAATTCCTTATCCTAAGCAAAACAACTCTAGTGCACCCCTACAATTGTTGCCACATTGTAGACACCCCCTACAATATGATAGACACCCACTATGATGCAACCTTACACACCTATTGACCCCTACAATTTAGCACCAAATGATGCAACTACTTAATAGCACACCATCAATATGATAACCCATAAATATAGCCACCCACTAAATATGATGACACCCTACAATATGATAGCCACCCACTAAATGAATAACCACCACTACAATGATAACCACCCCTACAATAGACACACCCCACACACAGACAAACCACCCCAACCATAGACACACACCACACAAATGCAATAGACAACACCCACACACCAACACACAACACAACAACAAAAAACAACACACACACACACATGAAGAACACACCCATAGACACAACCAGACAACAACACACACACTCAAATAACACACACCACACATAACCACACAAGCATAACACACAACACATATGAACACACACCACACATAACACACACACACATACACCACCACAACACACACACACACACAACACATGACACACACCACAACATACACACACAACACACATAATCTACGACAACCACACATTAAGACACACCACTACATATGATAACACACCACTACAATATGATAGCACCACACTAACATATGATAGAACACTACAATGATAGACACACCCATCATATGATAGACACACCCACTACAATCACACAATACTATAGACACCCACAAGAAGACACACCACCTACAATACTAAATATGATAGACACAACACCACTACAATAGAATAGACACACACACAACACAATCACTACAATATGATCACACGACACAACCCACTACAATATGATAGACACACACCACTAGACACACACATATATGAACACGACCAACACAGCACTACAATATGATAGACACACCCCACTACAAACCTAACAACATACATATAGACACCACCCACTACAATATGATAGACACAAACCCACTACAATCACTACAATATGATAGACACACCCACTACAATATGATTAGACACACCCACTACAATCACTACAATATGATATAGACACACCCACTACAATATGATAGACACACCCACTACAATCACTACAATATGATATAGACACACCCACTACAATATGATAGACACACCCACTACAATATGATATTAGACACACCCACTACATATGATAACACAACCCACTACAAATACAATACTAAACACAGAATATAGACACACCCACAAATCACTACAATATGATAAGACACACCCACCACTAAAATATGATAGACACACCCACTACAACACTACAAATGAATAGACACACCCCACTACAATATGATAGACACACCCACTACAATCACTACAATATGATAACAACACCAAACCCACTACAATATGATAGACACACCCCACTAAACACACAATATGATAGACACACCCACTACAATATGATAGACACACCCACTACACATACATATGATAGACACACCCCACTACACAATATGATAGACACACCCACTACAATATGATATAGACACACCCACTACAATATGATTAGAACACCAACACCCACTACAATATGATAGACACACACACCAAACTACAACACTACAATATGATAGACACACCCACTATACAATCACTACAATATGATAGCACACCACAAAAAAACAACCCACTACAATCATACAATATGATATAGACACACCCACTACAATATGATAGACACACCCACTACAATCACTACAATATGATAGACACACCCACTACAATCATTACAATATGATATTAGACACACCCACTACAATATGATAGACACACCCACTACAATCACTATAATATGATAGACACACCCACTATAATCACTACAATATGATAGACACACCCACTACAATATGATATTAGACACACCCACTACAATATGTATAGCACCCACTACAATAGACACCCACTACTACAATATAATATGATAGACACACCACACACTAACCAATACACATATGATAGACACAACACCACTACAATATGAATAGACACACCCCACTACAATATAATAGAGACACACACCACTACCACATTACAATATGATATTAGACACACCCACACAATAGATAGACACACCACATACACACTACAATATGATAGACACCACATACACCAAACATGATAGACACACCACTATCATAATATGATAGACACACCCACAATATGATGAACACCACTAAATATGATAGACACACCACCCACTACAATATGATAGACACACCCACTACAATATGATATAGACACCCACTACAATGATAACACACCACTACAATCATAAATAATATAGAACACCCACTACAATATATATAGACACACCCACTACAATATGAATAGACACACCCACTACATATAACAACACATACAATATGATAGACACACCCACTACAATATGATAGACACAACACCCACTACAATCACTACAATATGATAGAACACACCCACTACAATATGATAGACACACCCACTACAATATATATAGCACACCCACACAAATGATAACACACCCACTAAATATGATAGACACACCCACTACTACAATATGATAGACACACCCACTACAATATGATATAGACACACACCCACTACAATATGATATAGACACACCCCACTACAATATGATAGACACACAACCCACTACAATATGATATAGACACACCCCTACAATTGATGCACACCCACTACAATATGATAAGACACACCCACTACAATATGATAGACACACCACTACATAGAAACACACCCACTACATATGATATACCCCCTACAATAGATGACACACCCACTACAATATGATATAGACACACCCACTACAATATGATAGACACACCACATATAGACACACCCACTACAATCACTACAATATGATATAGACACACCCACTACAATATGATAGACACACCCACTACAATATGATATAGACACACCCACTACAATATGATAGACACACCCACTACAATATGATAGACACACCCACTACAATATGATAGACACACCCACTACAATATGATATAGACACACCCACTACAATATGATAGACACACCCACTACAATATGATATAGACACACCCACTACAATATGATTAGACCACACCCACTACAATATGATATAGAGTAAATATAATTTTTTGCATCGGTTGGGTAGAGAGAGAGAGATACTGTAGACTACTTTATCACTGACCTCAACCCAGAGTCTCTCAGAGCGTTCAGTCAGCCCACTGACACCCCTATCAGACCACAGCAAAATCACAGTCTGCTTGAACAGAGCAATACTCAATCATGAGGCATCAAAGCCAAAGGAACTGAACAAGTCTAAACATCTCAAGCAGAAAACCTAAGAAAATTAACAACAATGACAAATGGTTTGATGAAGAATGCAAAAACCTAAGAAAGACATTGAGAAACCTATCCAACCAAAAACATAGAGACCCAGAAAACCTGAGCCTATGCCTTCACTATGGTGAATCACTAAAACAATACAGAAATACACTATGGAAAAAGAAGGAACAGCATGTCAGAAATCAGCTCAATGTAATTGAAGAATCCATAGACTCTAACCACTTCTGGGAAAATTGGAAAACACTAAACAAACAACAACACGAAGAGTTATCTATCCAAAACGGAGATGTATGGGTAAACCACTTCTCCAATCTTTTTGGCTCTATAACAAAGAACAAACAGCAAAAACATATACATGATCAAATACAAATCTTAGAATCAACTATTAAAGACTACCAGAACCCACTGGATTCTCCAATTACATTGAATGAACTACAGGACAAAATACAAACCCTCCAACCCAAAAAGGCCTGTGGTGTTGATGGTATCCTAAATGAAATGATAAAATATACAGACCACTAATTCCAATTGTGGATACTTAAACTCTTTAACATCATCCTCAGCTCTGGCATCTTCCCCAATATTTGGAACCAAGGACTGATCACCACAATCAACAAAAGTGGAGACATTTGACCCCAATAACTACCGTGGGATATGCGTCAACAGCAACCTTGGGAAAATCCTCTGCATTATCATTAACAGCAGACTAGTTCATTTCCTCAGTGAAAACAATGTACTGAGCAAATGTCAAATTGGCTTTTTACCAAATTACTGTATGACAGACCACGTATTCACCCTGCACACCCTAATTGATAAACAAACAAAACAAAACAAAGGCAAAGTCTTCTCATGCGTTGTTGATGTTGACTCAATTTGACATGAGGGTCTGCTATACAAATTGATGGAAAGTGGTATTAGGGGAAAAACATATGACGTTATAAAATCCATGTACACAAAAAAAATCCTCTAATCTCCACACAATACCCTATAATGACAAAGTTAAAACATGTTTTTAGACATTTTTAGAAAATGTAATGCAGAAATATCTCATTTACAGTATTCACACCCCTGAGTCAATACATGTTAGAATCACCTTTGGCAGCGATTACAGCTGTGAGTCTTTCTGGGTAAGTCTCTAAGAGCTTTCCATACCTGGATTGTGCAACATTTGCCCATTTATTCTTTTCTAAATTCTTCAAGCTCTGTCAAGTTGGTTGTTGATCATTGCTAGACAACCATTTTCTGATTTTGCGATAGGTTTTCAAGAAGATTTAAGTCAAAACTAACTTGGCCACTCAGGAACATTCAATGTCGCCTTGGTAACAGTGTAGATTTGGCCTTGTGTTTTAGGTTATTGTCCTGCTGAAAGGTGAATTCATCTCCCAGTGTCTGATGGAAAGCAGATTGAACCAGGGTCTCCTCTAGGATTTTGTCTGTGCTTAGCTCCATTCCGTTTCTTCTTTGTCCGGAAAAACTCCCCAGTCCATACCGAACACATGATGCAGCCACCACTATGCTTGAAAATATGGAAAGTGGTACTCAGTAATGTGTTGTATTGGTGCCCTTCTTTGCGAGGCATCGGAAAACCTCCCTGGTCTGTGTGGTTGAATCTGTGTTTAAAATACACTACTCAACTGATGGACCTTACAGATAATTGTATGTGTGGGGGTACAGAGATGAGGTAGTCGTTAAAAAATCATGTTAAACACTATTGCACACAGAGTGAGTCCATTTTTTACTCCTGAACTTATTTAGGCTTACCCTAACAAAGAGGTTGAATACTTATTGACTCAAGACATTTCAGCTTTTCATTTTCTATGAATTTGTAAACATTTTGAAAAACATAATTCCACTTTCACATTATGGTATACAGTGGGGGAAAAAAGTATTTAGTCAGCCACCAATTGTGCAAGTTCTCCCACTTAAAAAGATGAGAGAGGCCTGTAATTTTCATCATAGGTACACGTCAACTATGACAGACAAAATGAGGAAAAAAAATCCAGAAAATCACATTGTAGGATTTTTAATGAATTTATTTGCAAATTATGGTGGAAAATAAGTATTTGGTCAATAACAAAAGTTTCTCAATACTTTGTTATATACCCTTTGTTGGCAATGACACAGGTCAAACGTTTTCTGTAAGTCTTCACAAGGTTTTCACACACTGTTGCTGGTATTTTGGCCCATTCCTCCATGCAGATCTCCTCTAGAGCAGTGATGTTTTGGGGCTGTCGCTGGGCAACACAGACTTTCAACTCCCTCCAAAGATTTTCTATGGGGTTGAGATCTGGAGACTGGCTAGGCCACTCCAGGACCTTGAAATGCTTCTTACGAAGCCACTCCTTCGTTGCCCAGGCGGTGTGTTTGGGATCATTGTCATGCTGAAAGACCCAGCCACGTTTCATCTTCAATGCCCTTGCTGATGGAAGGAGGTTTTCACTCAAAATCTCACGATACGTGGCCCCATTCATTCTTTCCTTTACACGGATCAGTCGTCCTGGTCCCTTTGCAGAAAAACAGCCCCAAAGCATGATGTTTCCACCCCCATGCTTCACAGTAGGTATGGTGTTCTTTGGATGCAACTCAGCATTCTTTGTCCTCCAAACACAACGAGTTGAGTTTTTACCAAAAAGTTATATTTTGGTTTCATCTGACCATATGACATTCTCCCAATCCTCTTCTGGATCATCCAAATGCACTCTAGCAAACATCAGACGGGCCTGGACATGTACTGGCTTAAGCATGGGGACACGTCTTGCACTGCAGGATTTGAGTCCCTGGCGGCGTAGTGTGTTACTGATGGTAGGCTTTGTTACTTTGGTCCCAGCTCTCTGCAGGTCATTCACTAGGTCCCCCCGTGTGGTTCTGGGATTTTTGCTCACCGTTCTTGTGATCATTTTGACCCCACAGGGTGAGATCTTGCGTGGAGCCTCAGATCGAGGGAGATTTTCAGTGGTCTTGTATGTCTTCCATTTCCTAATAATTGCTCCCACAGTTGATTTCTTCAAACCAAGCTGCTTACCTATTGCAGATTCAGTCTTCCCAGCCTGCTGCAGGTCTACAATTTTGTTTCTGGTGTCCTTTGACAGCTCTTTGGTCTTGGCCATAGTGGAGTTTGGAGTGTGACTGTTTGAGGTTGTGGACAGGTGTCTTTTATACTGATAACAAGTTCAAACAGGTGCCATTAATACAGGTAACGAGTGGAGGACAGAGGAGCCTCTTAAAGAAGAAGTTACAGGTCTGTGAGAGCCAGAAATCTTGCTTGTTTGTAGGTGACCAAATACTTATTTTCCACCATCATTTGCAAATAAATTAATAAAAAATCCTACAATGTGATTTTCTGGATTTATTTTCCTCAATTTGTCTGTCATAGTTGACATGTACCTATGATGAAAATTACAGGCCTCTCTCATATTTTTAAGTGGGAGAACTTGCACAATTGGTGGCTGACTAAATACTTTTTTCCCCCACTGTATTGTATGTAAACCAGTGACAAAAACCCACACATTTTATTCTTTTTAAATTCTGGCTATAACACAACAAAATGTGGAAGAAGTCAAGGGGTATGAATACTTTCTGAAGGCACTGTATTTGCGACCGCTCGACTAAAAACATCTGTCGACCAACAGCCTTGCGACCAAACCATGGGTTGACTAAATGGGGTCAGCCCTGCACCAATTACAGTACAGCAAATAGTGTTTGTTTTCTTTCAAAAACATAAGCTGCAATTTAGTTGAATTGAGCTTCCCTGGCACAATGGAACCAGTGGAATAGTCCCAAAAGTACAAGCCCCATCCATCTGGCACTCCAGGCAAATACTGACAGTATTTAAAAGAAAACATATTCAGTCTGCCAGTCAGATACCATGCTTCCACTCCACCAATCTCGTTTGGACATTTGGAAATTCCTCTCGGCTCATGCTAGAGTGAGTGAATCAATAACAAAATCACAAATCCAAACCCCTAGCATTTGAAGGTTCCATGGTGTTCTGACCTCTGAAATAAGGTCTCCTCTGTGCTTGTAGTTGGCAGGTAGGCCTGTGCCACTATAATAGTTGTTATGCAGGTGCCAGTTTGGCCTGTGCCCAAGGACTGGATTGGACTGGTTGATTTCCCATGACAGGGGTTTTCCAACCCGACACCACCTCACAGGAAGATGGACGCTGAAAGATAACAGTCAACTGTTATATTATTGTTCATTTCCTCTCTCAGCTCGTTCCAATGGGCTTCCCTCAACGTTTCCTTCAGGTTCATTTCCTCTCTCAGCTCGTTCCAATGGGCTTCCTTCAACGTTTCCTTCAGGTTCATTTCCTCTCTCAGCTCGTTCCAATGGGCTTCCTTCAACGTTTCCTTCAGGTTCATTTCCTCTCTCAGCTCGTTCCAATGGGCTTCCTTCAACGTTTCCTTCAGGTTCATTTCCTCTCTCAGCTCGTTCCAACGGGCTTCCCTCAACGTTTCCTTCAGGTTCATTTCCTCTCTCAGCTCGTTCCAATGGGCTTCCTTCAACGTTTCCTTCAGGTTCATTTCCTCTCTCAGCTCGTTCCAACGGGCTTCCCTCAACGTTTCCTTCAGGTTCATTTCCCCTCTCAGCTCGTTCCAATGGGCTTCCTTCAACGTTTCCTTCAGGTTCATTTCCTCTCTCAGCTCGTTCCAATGGGCTTCCCTCAACGTTTCCTTCAGGTTCATTTCCTCTCTCAGCTCGTTCCAATGGGCTTCCTTCAACATTTCCTTCAGGTTCATTTCCTCTCTCAGCTCGTTCCAACGGGCTTCCTTCAACGTTTCCTTCAGGTTCATTTCCTCTCTCAGCTCGTTCCAATGGGCTTCCTTCAACGTTTCCTTCAGGTTCATTTCCTCTCTCAGCTCGTTCCAATGGGCTTCCTTCAACGTTTCCTTCAGGCTCATTTCCTCGCTCAGCTCGTTCCAATGGGCTTCCTTCAACGTTTCCTTCAGGCTCATTTCCTCTCTAGTTTAGGACTGGAGGGAACTCCCTCTACCTGCTGATGTCATATCCTGTTTAGTAGGGACTGGAGGGAACTCCCTCTACCTGCTGATGTCATATCCTGTTTAGTAGGGACTGGAGGGAACTCCCTCTACCTGCTGATGTCATATCCTGTTTAGTAGGGACTGGAGGGAACTCCCTCTACCTGCTGATGTCATATCCTGTTTAGTAGGGACTGGAGGGAACTCCCTCTACCTGCTGATGTCATATCCTGTTTAGTAGGGACTGGAGGGAACTCCCTCTACCTGCTGATGTCATATCCTGTTTAGTAGGGACTGGAGGGAACTGCCTCTTTCTGCTGATGTCATATCCTGTTTAGTAGGGACTGGAGGGAACTGCCTCTACCTGCTGATGTCATATCCTGTTTAGTAGGGACTGGAGGGAACTCCCTCTACCTGCTGATGTCATATCCTGTTTAGTAGGGACTGGAGGGAACTCCCTCTACCTGCTGATGTCATATCCTGTTTAGTAGGGACTGGAGGGAACTCCCTCTACCTGCTGATGTCATATCCTGTTTAGTAGGGACTGGAGGGAACTCCCTCTACCTGCTGATGTCATATCCTGTTCAGTAGGGACTGGAGGGAACTCCCTCTACCTGCTGATGTCATATCCTGTTTAGTTGGGACTGGAGGGAACTCCCTCTACCTGCTGATGTCATATCCTGTTTAGTAGGGACTGGAGGGAACTCCCTCTACCTGCTGATGTCATATCCTGTTTAGTAGAAACTGGAGGGAACTCCCTCTACCTGCTGGCTTTAATCTCTAGAACCTTTTGATGTCATATTCTGTTTAGTTTAGCCAGGGATGGAACAGTCATGAGTCAGTGGGCGCGTTCGAGTGGATCAATTTAATGTAGTCAGTGATCATTGTTCCCTCTCCCTCCCTCCCTCAGGTATCCAGGAGTACGTGGAGGCTGTGTCGTTCCATCACTTCATCAGACATCGTACTCTCATTAGCCTGGAGGAGATTAACACCAAGCTGGTCTTCATCAAGGAGCCTGAGGCCAAGGTATGACTGGATCGTCAAGGGGAACGTGTCATATCACAATTATTGATATTAGCTGACCCTTATATCAGAGAGAAGCACATTGAGTAACATTGCACTGAGTGAATAGACATGGAAGAACCATAAACATTATAATGAATCATAGTATGTTAGCTGCATACCGATAGCCTGATACAGTGTCTGGATATGGTTGACCAAGCACATTACTGCCAACGGTCAACCCGGATTTAGCAACTACTTGTGCTAAGTCATTGGAGATAATGATAACTATCACTAATGTCCTTCTGGTGGAGATAATGATAGATCTATCACTAATGTCCTTCTGGTGGAGATGGATGAATCATCAAATGATGAGGGAGGAGGATGACCTGCCTATGATGATGTTGTTGTTGTTGTTATTGTTGTGGTTGTTTATGGCCGCATTATGAGCTACCTCTTCTACAGCACTTACCCCTCGTCTAGGGGAATGGTGCTGGAGGGAATAGGGGGAATGGTGCTGGAGGGATTAGGGGGAATGGTGCTGGAGGGAATAGGGGGAATGGTGCTGGAGGGAATAGGGGGAATGGTGCTGGAGGGAATAGGGGGAATGGTGCTGGAGGGAATAGGGGGAATGGTGCTGGAGGGAATAGGGGGAATGGTGCTGGAGGGAATAGGGGGAATGGTGCTGGAGGGAATAGGGGGAATGGTGCTGGAGGGAATAGGGGGAATGGTGCTGGAGGGAATAGGGGGAATGGTGCTGGAGGGAATAGGGGGGAATGGTGCTGGAGGGATTAGGGGGAATGGTGCTGGAGGGATTAGGGGGAATGGTGCTGGAGGGAATAGGGGGAATGGTGCTGGAGGGAATAGGGGGAATGGTGCTGGAGGGAATAGGGGGAATGGTGTTGGAGGGAATAGGGGGAATGGTGCTGGAGGGAATAGGGGAATGGTGCTGGAGGGATTAGGGGGAATGGTGCTGGAGGGAATAGGGGGAATGGTGCTGGAGGGAATAGGGGGAATGGTGCTGGAGGGAATAGGGGGAATGGTGCTGGAGGGAATAGGGGGAATGGTGCTGGAGAAAATAGCGTCTGTTTTACAGGCTCCTGACCAATTGTGCAATTTTGTGTATTTATTTGCGCTGATTGTAACTTTTTTTGTACACAATGTTTCTGCCATCGTTTCATTATGACTGAAAAGAGCTTCTGGACATCAGAACAGCGATCACTAACCTCCAACTGGACGAGGACTTCTACTTCAATGAGTCTGAGGTGAAAGAAATATTGATTATCCCGACCAGGCCCAAAACTCCGACACTCGAAGAAGGAGGAGACGGCGCTATAGAGGCCGGTGTGCGGGATACCTGACGAGACTACATCGGAGACTGGATAAACAGCCTCTACCCTCCGTTCTATTGGAGAACGTGCAATCACTGGAGAATAAACTGGATGATCTCCGTTCAAGACTATCCTATCAACGTGATCTGATGAACTAATATCTTATGTTTCTCAGAGTCGTGGCTGAACAAGGACATGGTATATACAGTGGGGAGAACAAGTATTTGATACACTGCTGATTTTGCAGGTTTTCCTACTTACAAAGCATGTAGAGGTCTGTCATTTTTATCATAGGTACACTTCAACTGTGAGAGACGGAATCTACAACAAAAATCCAGAAAATCACATTGTATGATTTTTAAGTAATTCATTTGCATTTTCTTTATTTATTTTCTTTAAGAAGCCCTCCTGTTTCCACTCGTTACCTGTATTAACTGCACCTGTTTGAACTAGTTACCTGTATAAAAGACACCTGTCCACACACTCAATCAAACGGACTCCAACCTCTCCACAATGACCAAGACCAGAGAGCTGTGTAAGGACATCAGGGATAAAATTGTAGACCTGCACAAGGCTGGGATGGGCTACAGGACAATAGGCAAGCAGCTTGGTGAGAAGGCAACAACTGTTGGCGCAATTATTAGAAAATGGAAGAAGTTCAAGATGACGGTCAATCACCCTCGGTCTGGGGCTCCATGCAAGATCTCACCTTGTGGGGCATCAATGATCAGGAGGAAGGTGAGGGATCAGCCCAGAACTACACGGCAGGACCTGGTCAATGACCTGAAGAGAGCTGGGACCACAGACTCAAAGAAAACCATTAGTAACACACTACGCCGTCATGGATTAAAATCCTGCAGCGCACGCAAGGTCCCCCTGCTCAAGCCAGCGCATGTCCAGGCCCGTCTGAAGTTTGCCAATGACCATCTGGATGATCCAGAGGAGGAATGGGAGAAGGTCATGTGGTCTGATGAGACAAAAATATAGCTTTTTGGTCTAAACTCCACTCGCCGTGTTTGGAGGAAGAAGAAGGATGGGTACAACCCCAAGAACACCATCCCAACCATGAAGCATGGAGGTGGAAACATCATTCTTTGGGGATGCTTTTCTGCAAAGGGGACAGGACGACTGCACTGTATTGAGGGGAGGATGGATGGGGCCATGTATCGCGAGATCTTGGCCAACATCCTCCTTCCCTCAGTAAGAGCATTGAAGATGGGTCGTGGCTGGGTCTTCCAGCATGACAACGACCCGAAACACACAGCCAGGGCAACTAAGGAGTGGCTCCGTAAGAAGCATCTCAAGGTCCTGGAGTGGCCTAGCCAGTCTCCAGACCTGAACCCAATAGAAAATCTTTGGAGGGAGCTGAAAGTCCGTATTGCCCAGCGACAGCCCCGAAACCTGAAGGATCTGGAGAAGGTCTGTATGGAGGAGTGGGCGAAAATCCCTGCTGCAGTGTGTGCAAACCTGGTCAAGACCTACAGGAAACATATGATCTCTGTAATTGCAAACAAAGGTTTCTGTACCAAATATTAAGTTCTGCTTTTCTGATGTATCAAATACTTATGTCATGCAATAAAATGCAAATTAATTACTTAAAAATCATACAATGTGATTTTCTGGATTTTTGTTTTAGATTCCGTCTCTCACAGTTGAAGTGTACCTATGATAAAAATTACAGACCTCTACATGCTTTGTAAGTAGGAAAACCTGCAAAATCGGCAGTGTATGAAATACTTGTTCTCCCCACTGTATATATCTAGCTGCTTTTTCTATACATTGGCAGGACAGAACGGTGGCGTTGGGGAAGCTCAGGGGTGGTGGTGTGTGTCGCTTTGTTAACAACAGCTGGTGCACGACCTCTAATATCAAGGACGTCTGGAGGTTTTGCTCGTCTGAGTTAGAATACCTCATGATAAGCTTCGTTAACCCACTATTTACCAAGAGAGTTTTCATGTAGCTGTCTATTTACCACCACAAACCGATGCTGCAACTAAGACCTCACTCAACAAGCTATTGGGCAATAAGCAAACAAGAAAATGCTCACCCAGAGGCAGCGCTCCTAGTGGCCGGTGATTTTAATGCAGGAAAACTGAAATCTGTTTTACCTCATTTCTACCAGCATGTCACCTGTGCAACTAGAGGTGAAAAAAACTCTAGATCACCTTTACTCCACCTGATTCCTGCTTACAAGCAAAAACTCAAACAGGAAGTACCAGTGACATGCTCAATACGGAAGTGGCCCAATGAAGCGGATGCTAAGCTACAGGACTGTTTCACTACCACAGACTGGAATATGTTCCAGGACTCATCCAATAACATTGAGGAGTTTACCACATCAGTCACCGGCTTCGTTAATAAGTGCATCGACAACATTGTCCCCACAGTAACCGTACGTACATATCCCAACCAGAAGCCATGGATTACAGGCAACATCCGCACTGAGCTAAAGGCTAGAGCTGCTGCTTTCATGGACACTAATCCGATGAACTATCAAACAGCCAAAGCGTCAATACAGGACTAAGATTGAATCCTACCACGCCGGCTCTGACGCTCGTCGGATGTGGCAGGGCTTGCAAACTATCACAGATTACAAAGAGAAACCCAGCCGCGAGCTGCCCAGTGACACGAGCCTACCAGACGGGCTAAATGCCTTCTATGCTCGCTTCGAGGCTAGCAACACTGAACCATGCATGAGAGCACCAGCTGTTTAGTACGACTGTGTGATCATGCTCTCTGTAGCCGATGTGAGTAAGACCTTTAAACAGGTTAACATTCACAAGGCCGCAGGGCCAGACGGATTAGGCGCACTCAGAGCACTGACCAGCTGGCAAGTGTCTTCACCAGTGTTTCCGTTTGCTAGTTAGTTAGTAGCTGTTTTTTAAAAATGTATATATATTTTTAAGCCGATAAATAAAATTGCCGGCAGTCAATTGTCAGGAAGAAAACAATCCCATTGCGAGGTAATGCATTTTAGCCTATTCATTGATTGAAATACCAGTCGATGTAGCGAGAGATTCTGCTACAGCTCATCAAACAGCTGTTTGTTGCTGCTGAAGTGAACCATGTGCTTTAATAAGCCCAATCGTTGCGCAACAATTCTAAATGTAATCTTGTGTAAAAAAAAAACAATGGCCACGTTTAAAAGGAGCTACTATTTTTATTTCTCAACTGGTAACTGAAGTGCGCTTCCCATTCACGATTCAAATGCATAGGAAACTAGGCAGGCTTCAGTGCGTCATACAACACTTAGCAATGAGCTGGAGACAGTATGCTTTTTGAAAACATACTTAATTGTTGAAATCTGAACATTTTACTGCATATTATGAGGCTTTGCTTCAAAGTAGCCAAAATCTAACCAAACGTGCAGACAATTATTTTATGAAGACCAGAAGCCTTCTTCTCTCCTGTCCTATTGGTTTTCAAATCAACTTTCTTTCATTGTCTAGTAGCCAATGGCAAAATCCCAGTCATATTAACCCTAACCCTAACCAATCCCAGTCATATTAACCCTAACCCTAACCCATGCTTTGCCATATTAGCCCTAACCCTAACCCAAGCTAGTTGTTGCATATTTAGATCTCCCTTCTTTCAAAATTTCTAACAGATGTATTCATCTCTGTCACATGAAACCGCTCAAATTCGTGTTTTCCCTCTAATTGCATTATGGAACTAACATTCACATGTAACCTACTGCCTTGTGCACATAATGTGAAGAAATAATAGTTGATCAACATTTGAAGCTAAATGTTCCGATCCGTTGCATCAGACTCATTGCTTTTTAACGTTTTTTGGATGTAGCCAAGGCCTACTGGTTGAATGAATTTGGGATCTATCAGCCCACAACTGTCCCAGAGTCTGATTGGAATAGGCTATTTCTTTCTCGCACAGAACGACAAGCTGACTAATAGAATAGGTAAACTTTCGTACTATGAGGGTTAGTACATTGACATAGGCTAGTGATTTTGCTGTTCGTTACTCGTCTTGTGGGCTGAGGAAAAGTAAATGTGGACAGTTATTCTAACATAGGTGGCGCGTGAGTTTCAAGTTTTGGGAAGCTAATTTTCACCATAAAAATGCTTTATAATAAAGCATTCCATGCATCCTCGCATTTGCAGGCTTATGTAAGATAGCTTACGATTACTAATGTGATGAGTAGATTGGATAGTCATAACTTAGGCTAATAATAATAACTAAATGACTGTTCAATGGGTAGTGGCGTAGAGTAGGCTATTGGCTATAACCCACGGGGAAATGTTGGCTATAACCCACGGGGAAATGTTGGCCTTTCATAAACACATTTCATACAATTCTACTACATTTTATATTTATTTATTTATTTGCACCAAAGAAAACATGTAATTAACAACAATACACTTAAAAACAAATCAATAATAAATGGTGTGCAGGTTGGAAACCACACCACAAAAAATGATATATAATACATAGGTAGAAAAATAAAAAGGTTTGTTAAAACAGATAACAAAACCTACTAATTATAAATGTATAAATTAATTGATCAGTAGTCATGAAAACAATATATACAGTGAGGGAAAAAAGTATTTGATCCCGTGCTGATTTTGTACGTTTGCCCACTGACAAAGAAATGATCAGTCGATCATTTTAATGGTAGGTTTATTTGAACAGTGAGAGACAGAATAACAACAAAATAATCCAGAAAAACGCATTTGCATTTTAATGAGGGAAATAAGGATTTGACCCCCTCTCAATCAGAAAGATTTCTGGCTCCCAGGTGTCTTTTATACAGGTAACGAGCTGAGATTAGGAGCACACTCTTAAAGGGAGTGCTCCTAATCTAATTTTGTTACCTGTATAAAAGACACCTGTCCACAGAAGCAATCAATCAATCAGATTCCAAACTCTCCACGATGGCCAAGACCAAAGAGCTCTCCAAGAATGTCAGGGACAAGATTGTAGACCTACACAAGGCTGGATTGGGCTACAAGACCATCGCCAAGCAGCTTGGTGAGAAGGTGACAACAATTGGTGCGATTATTCGCAAATGGAAGAAACAAAAAAGTACTGTCAATCTCCCTCGGCCTGGGGCTCCATGCAAGATCTCACCTCGTGGAGTTGCAATGATCATGAGAACGGTGAGGAATCAGCCCAGAACTACACGGGAGGATCTTGTCAATGATCTCAAGGCAGCTGGGACCATAGTCACCAAGAAAACAATTGGTAACACACTACGCCGTGAAGGACTGAAATCCTGCAGCGCCCGCAATGTCCCCCTGCTCAAGAAAGTACAGGGCCGTCTGAAGTTTGCCAATGAACATTTGAATGATTCAGAGGAGAACTGGGTGAAAGTGTTGTGGTCAGATGAGACCAAAATGGAGCTCTTTGGCATCAGCTCAACTCGCCGTGTTTGGAGGAGGAGGAAGGCTGCCTATGACCCCAAGAACACCATCCCCACCGTCAAACATGGAGGTGGAAACATTATGCTTTGGGGGTGGTTTTCTGCTAAGGGGACAGGACAACTTCACCGCATCAAAGGGACGATGGACGGGGCCATGTACCGTCAAATCTTGGGTGAGAACCACCTTCCCTCAGCCAAGGCATTGAACATGGGTCGTGGATGGGTATTCCAGAATGACAATGACCCAAAACACACGGCCAAGTCAACGAAGGAGTGGCTCAAGAAGAAGCACATTAAGGTCCTGGAGTGGCCTAGCCAGTCTCCAGACCTTAATCCCATAGAAAATCTGTGGAGGGAGCTGAAGGTTCGAGTTGCCAAACGTCAGCCTCGAAACCTTAATGACTTGGAGAAGATCTGCAAAGAGGAGTGGGACAAAATCCCTCCTGAGATGTGTGCAAACCTGGTGGCCAATTACAAGAAACGTCTGACCTCTGTGATTGCCAACAAGGGTTTTGCCTCCAAGTACTGTCATGTTTTGCAGAGGGGTGAAATACTTATTGTGAAATAACAGTAGGGAGGCTAAATACAGGGGGTACCGGTACAGAGTCAATGTGAAATAACAGTAGGGAGGCTATATACAGGGGGTACCGGTACAGAGTCAATTTGTGGTGGTACAGGTTAGTCCAGGTAATTTGTCAGGATGCTCTCGATGGTGCAGCTGTATAACCTTTTGCCAAATCTTTTTAGTCTCCTGAGGGGGAATAGGCGTTGTCGTGCCCTCTTCACGACTGTCTTGGTGTGTTTGGACCATGATAGTTTGTTGGTGATGTGGACACCAAAGAACTTGAAACTCTCGACCCACTCCACTACAGCCCCGTCGATGTTAATGGGGGCCTGTTCGGCCCTCCTTTTCCTGTAGTCCACGATCAGCTCCTTTGTCTTGCTGACGTTGAGGGAGAGGTTGTTGTCCTGGCACCACACTGCCAGGTCTCTGACCTCCTCCCTATAGGCTGTCTCATCGTTGTTGGTGATCAGGCCTACCACTGTTGAATCGTCAGCAAACTTAATGATGGTGTTGGAGTCGTGCTTGGCCGTTGAGTGCGGTCTTAGTGCCAGCATCGGTTTGTGGTGGTAAATAGACAGCTACAAATAATATAAATGAGAACTCTCTTGGTAAATAGTGTGGTCTACAGCTTATCATGAGGTACTCTACCTCAGGCGAGCAATACCTCAAGACCTCCTTAATATTAGACATCGCGCACCAGTTGTTATTGACAAATAGACAAACACCCCCACCCCTAGTCTTACCAGACGTAGCTGCTCTGTCCTGCCGATGCACAGAAAACCCAGCCAACTGTATATTATCCGTGTCGTCGTTCAGCCACGACTCAGTGAAACAAGATATTACAGTTTTTTATGTTGGTGGGATAGTCTTAGTCGTAGATCATCCATTTTGTTTTCCAATGATTCCACCTTGGCCAATAGAACGGATGGTAGTGGAGGTTTGCTCAGTCGCTACGAAATCTCAGAAAGCACCCCGACCTCCGACCTCCGACCTCCTCCCCCGTTTTCTCCATATTTTCTTCATGAATGACGGGGATTTGGGCCTGGTCACGAGAAAGCAGTATATCCTTCGCGTCGGACTCATTAAAGAAAAAGTATTCGTCCAGTTCGAGGTGAGTAATCGCTGTTCTGATGGTCCAGAAGCTCTTTTCGGTCATAAGAGATGGTAGCAGCAACATTATGTACAAAATAAGTTACAAACAATGCGAAAAAACTAACAAAATAGCACGGTTTGTTAGGAGCCCGTAAAACGGCGCCATGTATTCTAACATCTTTAAATTGCTCATCAGAATTTGGTAAGAATGACGCTCACCGTTGCATCTGAGTGGCATGTTCTGTTAAGATGAATTACCATAAACTAAATGTGATTTCTGGCATTCTGAGCACCGTGGGTGGACGACCTAATCAGGTTACGCAACCAATGCATATGGCTCCGGTAACTGTATTAAATGTCCAGTAAAATTAAAATGCTGCCCGTCAAATGTCCAGCAACACATATTCCTAATGGAAACCCTGCTGCTCTGACATTTTCAACATGTCCCTGACTCAGTCTGTAATACCTACATGTTTCAAGCAGACCACCATAGTCCCTGTGCCCAAGAACGCCAAGGTAACTTGCCTAAATGACTATTGCTCTGTAGCACTGACGTCTGTAGCCATGAAGTGCTTTGAAAGGCTGGTCATGGCTCACATCAACACCATTATCCCAGAAACCCTAGACCCACTCCAATTTGCATACCGCCCAAACAGACCGACAGATGATGCAATCTCTATCGCACTCCACACTGCCCTTTCCCACATGGACAAGAGGAAACACCTATGTGAGAATGCTGTTAATTGACTACAGCTCAGCGTTCAACACCATAGTGCCCTCCAAGATCATCACTAAGCTAAGGACCCTGGGACTAAACACCTCCCTCTGCATCTGGATCCTGGACTTCCTGACGGGTCGCCCCCAGGTGGTAAGGGTAGGTAACAACACATCTGCCACGCTGACCCTCAACACGGGGGCCCCTCAGGGGTGCGTGCTCAGTCCCCTCCTGGACTCCCTGTTCACCCACGACTGCGTGGCTGCATACGACTCCAATGTGATCAAGACAAAGGAGATGATTGTGGACTACAGGAAACGGAGGGCCAAGCACGCCCCCATTCTCATCGACGGAGCGTAGTGGAGCGGGTCGAGAGCTTCAGGTTCCTCAGTGTCCACATCACTAAGGATCTATCATGGACCACAAGCCCCAAGCCATAAGACAGTTTGTGCTATTGGTTAACTACAGTATTTAACACTTTTTGCACTAACTCTTTTGACTCATCACATACGCTGCTGTTATTGTTTATTATCGATCCTGTTGCCTAGTAACTGTATCCCTACCTATATGTACATACAGAGCCTTCGGAAAGTATTCAGACCCCATTTTGTTACGTTACAGCCTTATTCTAAAATGGTTTAAATTAAAAAGAATCCTCATCAATCTACACACAATACCCCATAATGACAACCCGAAAACAGTTTTTTGGAACATTTTGCAAATGTATTAAACATAAAAAACATAAATACCTTATTTACATAAGTATTCAGACCCTTTGCTATGAGAGACAAAATTGGGCTCAGGTGCATCCTGTTTCCATTGATCATTCTTGAGATGTTTCTACAACTTCATTGGAGTCCACCTGTGGTAAATTCAATTGATTGGACATGATTTGGAAAGACACACACCTGTCTATATAAGGTCCCACAGTTGACAGTGCATGTCAGAGCAAAAACCAAGCCATGAGGTCGAAGGAATTGTCCGTAGAGCTCCGAGACAGGATTGTGTCGAGGCACAGATCTGGGGAAGGGTTCCAAAACATTTCTGCAGCATTGAAGGTCCCCAAGAACACAGTGGCCTCCATCATTCATAAATGGAAGACATTTGGAACCACCAAGACTCTTCCTAGAGCTGGCCGCCAGGCCAAACTGAGTAATCGGGGGAGAAGGGCCTTGGTCAGGGAGGTGACCAAGAACCCGATGGTCACTCTGACAGAGCTCTAGAGTTCCTCTGTGGAGATGGGAGAACCTTCCAGAAGGACAACCATATCTGCAGCACTCCACCAATCAGGCCTTTATGGTAGAGTGGCCAGACGGAAGCCACTCCTCAGTAAAAGGCACATGACAGCCCGCTTGGAGTTTGTCAAAAGGAACCTAAAGACTCTCAGACCATGAGAAACAAGATTCTCTGGTCTGATGAAACCAAGATTTAACTCTTTGGCCTGAATGCCAAGCATCACGTCTGGAGGAAACCTGGCACCATCCCTACGGTGAAGCATGGTGGTGGCAGCATCATGCTGTGGGGATGTTTTTCAACGGCAGGGACTGGGAGACTAGTCAGGATCAAGGCAAAGATGAACGGAGAAAAGTACAGAGAGATCCTTGATGAAAACCTGCTCCAGAGCGCTCAGGACCTCAGACTGGGGCGAAAGTTCACCTTCCAACAGGACAACGACCCTAAGCACACAGCCAAGACAACGCAGGAGTGGCTTTGGGACAAGTCTCTGAATGTCCTTGAGTGGCCCAGCCAGAGCCCGGACTTGAACCCGATCGAACATCTCTGGAGAAGACCTGAAAATAGCTGTGCAGCAACGCTCCCCATCCAACCTGACAGAGCTTGAGAGGATCTGCAGAGAAGAATGGGAGAAACTCCCCAAATACAGGTGTGCCAAGCTTGTAGCGTCATACCCAAGAAGACTCGAGGCTGTAATCACTGCCAAAAGGTGCTTCAACAAAGTACGGAGTAAAGGGTCTGAATACTTACGTAAATGTGATATTTCAGTTTATTTGTATTTTTAAATTAGCTAACATTTCTAAAAACCTGTTTTTGCTTTGTCATTGTGGGGTATTTTGTGTAGATGGATGAGGGGCATTTTTTAAATAATTTTTAGAATAAGGCTGTAACATAACAAAATGTGGAAAAAGTCAAGGGGTCTGAATACTTTCTGAAGGCACTGTATCTATCGCACATCGACTCGGTACGAGTACCCCGGGTATATAACCAAGATATTGTTACTAGGAACACTAGGATCAGCTTGATATTGCTGCTGTTTCCTCTCTTAGACTATAGTCAGTCAGTGATCCTCAGGGACTATAGACTGACTATGTTCCTCATCTTTCCTCTCTATAGTCAGCCAGTGATCCTCAGGGACTATAGACTGTATGGTACAACTGACAGAATAATGAGAAAGAATGTTAAAGTATAGTCACTAACTAACAATGGCTGACCTCTGACCTGTAGGACACCCCTGAGGGCCAGCAGCCAATGGGAACCACCCAAGTGCTGACCTTTCAGGTGACCCCTACAGACTACCTGTTGGGCGTGGCCGACCTGACAGGTGAGCTGATGAGGATTTGTATCAGTAGCGTGGGGAACGGGGACATGGACACGCCCTTCCAGGTCAGCATCTTCATGCATCTGTGTTGGGGTTGCAAAAATGTTTTTTCCAGAAATTCCGGTTAGAGCATTCCCGGACTCAGGAGGGAATAATATGCTATTTTAGAAGACGCTTTTATCCAAAGCGACTTACAGTCATGTGTGCATACATTTTTACGTATGGGTGGTCCCGGGGATCGAACCCACTACCCTGGCGTTGCAAGCGCCATGCTCTACCAATTGAGCTACAGAGGACCACCCATACGGAATAAGCAGGAAATCCGGAATAATCCAAGCAGAATTTCTGGAAAACGTGGGAATTTTGGGAAAGTTACCAGAATTTTGTAAGCCTAGTCACTGTAAAAACTACTGATGTAAAAAGGCGCTTAATGAATTAATTGAACTGATTGACTGACTGACTGAATGACTGACTGACTGAATGGCTGACTGACTGGCTGGCTGGCTGACTGACTGGCTGGCTGGCTGACTGACTGGCTGGCTGACTGACTGACTGGCTGGCTGACTGGCTGGCTGACTGACTGAATGGCTGACTGACTGACTGACTGGCTGGCTGACTGACTGAATGGCTGACTGACTGACTGAATGGCTGACTGACTGACTGACTGGCTGACTGACTGACTGGCTGGCTGACTGAATGGCTGACTGACTGACTGAATGGCTGACTGACTGACTGACTGACTGACTGGCTGGCTGACTGACTGACTGGCTGGCTGACTGACTGACTGACTGGCTGGCTGACTGACTGAATGGCTGACTGGCTGACTGACTGACTGACTGGCTGGCTGGCTGACTGACTGACTAACTGACTGGCTGACTGACTGACTGGCTGGCTGACTGAATGGCTGACTGACTGACTGAATGGCTGACTGACTGACTGACTGACTGACTGACTGACTGACTGGCTGGCTGACTGACTGACTGACTGGCTGGCTGACTGACTGGCTGGCTGACTGACTGAATGGCTGACTGACTGACTGACTGACTGGCTGGCTGACTGACTGACTGGCTGGCTGACTGACTGAATGGCTGACTGGCTGACTGACTGACTGACTGGCTGACTGGCTGACTGACTGACTGACTGACTGATTGGATCTAGGTATTGTTGTAACTGTAAAACACTGTGACAACTCCTCATGTAGAAAGCTTTATAAATACATCTGATTACTCCATCCCAGGTATCCATGTTCCTACGTCAAATCCACGATGGCTTCTCCTACATCGGCAACACTGGTCCTTATGAGGTGACGAAGCTGCAGTCTGTGTGGCTGGGGCAGTCTGTGTGGCTGGGGAAGTCTGTGTGGCTGGGGCAGTCTGTGTGGCTGGGGCAGTCTGTGTGGCTGGGGCAGTACATTTTGTGATTGATTGATTGGCTGACTAACTGATTCATGAATTGATCTATCCCAGGTCAGTAAGAAGCTCCACACGCTGAGACAGAGTCTGTCCAAGGTGGAGGATGCCTGCTATACCCTGAAGGTGCGGGGGTCAGAGATCCCCAAACACATGCTGGCTGACGTCTTCTCCAGCAAGACAGCCATGATGGACCAGGACGAGGGAGTGGCCTAGTGATGGGGGTGGGGTGTAATGACCTGGAAGGGGTAGGGTTTAATGATGGGCATGGTCTGGGAGTGGCCTAGTGATGGGGGTGGGGTGTAATGACCTGGAAGGGGTAGGGTTTAATGATGGGCATGGTCTGGGAGTGGCCTAGTGATGGGGGTGGGGTGTAATGACCTGGAAGGGGTAGGGTTTAATGATGGACATGGTCTGGGAGTGGCCTAGTGATGGGGGTGGGGTGTAATGACCTGGAAGGGGTGGGGTTTAATGATGGGCATGGTCTGGGAGTGGCCTAGTGATGGGGGTGGGGTGTAATGACCTGGAAGGGGTAGGGTTTAATGATGGGCATGGTCTGGGAGTGGCCTAGTGATGGGGGTGGGGTGTAATGACCTGGAAGGGGTGGGGTTTAATGATGGGCATGGTCTGGGAGTGAAGTTGCCCCTAAAGGCTAATCTTGGATGAGTTTTGCATTTCCCGCGCTGATGGTTAAGGTTAGGATTACGGGTGGGAAAGCTGATCCTGGACCTGTACCTAAGGGAAACTTCACCCCGAAGCCCTGTTATGCAGTCAGGGCCACGTTCAGTTGGCAAAATGTTGTGGAACGTTGCAGATAGAAGTGTGTAAAGATGTAATGATCCCTTATTCTAGATGTTCAAGAGGCATGTTTGTTCTACAAAGTACATTTTTATCTGAACGTTCCACAACATTATGCCCTGATTTGTTGTTGTTCTGACTTCTGTACCTCAGTTTGATCTTGTGGTGACATCTGATGTTGGTCTGGATGATGTGTTTTTTATGGTGTTTGACGTCAACTGTTGTTTCATCACAAACATTGCTCATTGCTCTTTGTTTGTTCTGAATCTGATCAGAGGCATCACAATCTCCACTGTGCCAAACGGTCAGTCCAAATCTGAAGTTCATCAAGTTACAGCATGTAAAATGTCACTCTTAATTTTGTATTTTTCAATAAAGTTCCAAATGTTTTGTGAATATGTCACTCCCAGGCATTATTGTGTGTGTTAGGCTGAGGTAGTTTATTTCTCTGTCTGTCTCCCCCTCCTTCCCTTTCCTCTAGCACTATCATAATCTCAAGTAGACTTTACATCTGTCTGATAATCTAAGGTTGACTTTACATCTCTTTGATAATCTAAGGTAGACTTTACACCTGTCTGATAATCTAAGGTAGACTTTGAATCTGTCTGATAATATAAAGTCGACTTTACACCTGTCTGATAATCTAAAGTAGACTTTACATCTGTCTGATAATCTAAGGTAGACTTTACATCTGTCTGATAATCTAAGGTTGACTTTACACCTGTCTGATAATCTAAGGTCGACTTTACACCTGTCTGATAATCTAAGGTAGACTTTACACCTGTCTGGTAATCTAAAGTAGACTTTACACCTGTCTGATAATCTAAGGTTGACTTTACACCTGTCTGATAATCTAAGGTCGACTTTACACTTGTCTGATAATCTAAGGTAGACTTTACACCTGTCTGATAATCTAAGGTAGACTTTACACCTGTCTGGTAATCTAAGGTCGACTTTACACCTGTCTGATAATCTAAGGTAGACTTTACACCTGTCTGGTAATCTAAAGTAGACTTTACACCTGTCTGATAATCTAAGGTTGACTTTACACCTGTCTGATAATCTAAGGTCGACTTTACACCTGTCTGATAATCTAAGGTATACTTTACACCTGTCTGATAATCTAAGGTAGACTTTACACCTGTCTGGTAATCTAAAGTAGACTTTACACCTGTCTGATAATCTAAGGTAGACTTTACACCTGTCTGATAATCTAAGGTAGACTTTACACCTGTCTGATAATCTAAGGTAGACTTTACACCTGTCTGATAATCTAAGGTAGACTTTGAATCTGTCTGATAATCTAAGGTAGACTTTACACCTGTCTGATAATCTAAGGTAGACTTTGAATCTGTCTGATAATATAAAGTCGATTTTACACCTGTCTGATAATCTAAAGTAGACTTTACATCTGTCTGATAATCTAAGGTAGACTTTACATCTGTCTGATAATCTAAGGTAGACTTTACACCTGTCTGGTAATCTAAAGTAGACTTTACACCTGTCTGATAATCTAAGGTCGACTTTACACCTGTCTGATAATCTAAGGTCGACTTTACACCTGTCTGATAATCTAAGGCAGACTTTACACCTGTCTGATAATCTAAGGTAGACTTTACACCTGTCTGGTAATCTAAAGTAGACTTTACACCTGTCTGATAATCTAAGGTTGACTTTACACCTGTCTGATAATCTAAGGTCGACTTTACACCTGTCTGATAATCTAAGGTAGACTTTACACCTGTCTGATAATCTAAGGTAGACTTTGAATCTGTCTGATAATCTAAGGTAGACTTTACACCTGTCTGATAATCTAAGGTAGACTTAGAATCTGTCTGATAATATAAAGTCGACTTTACACCTGTCTGATAATCTAAAGTAGACTTTACATCTGTCTGATAATCTAAGGTAGACTTTACATCTGTCTGATAATCGAAGGTCGACTTTACATCTGTCTGATAATATAAGGTCGACTTTACACCTGTCTGATAATCTAAAGTAGACTTTACATCTGTCTGATAATCTAAGGTAGACTTTACACCTGTCTGGTAATCTAAAGTAGACTTTACACCTGTCTGATAATCTAAGGTTGACTTTACACCTGTCTGATAATCTAAGGTCGACTTTACACCTGTCTGATAATCTAAGGTAGACTTTACACCTGTCTGATAATCTAAGGTAGACTTTGAATCTGTCTGATAATCTAAAGTAGACTTTACATCTGTCTGATAATCTAAGATAGACTTTGAATCTGTCTGATAATCTAAGGTATACTTTACATCTGTCTGATAATCTAAGGTAGACTTTACACCTGTCTGATAATCTAAAGTAGACTTTACATCTGTCTGATAATCTAAGGTAGACTTTACATCTGTCTGATAATCGAAGGTCGACTTTACATCTGTCTGATAATATAAGGTCGACTTTACACCTGTCTGATAATCTAAAGTAGACTTTACATCTGTCTGATAATCTAAGGTAGACTTTACACCTGTCTGATAATCTAAAGTAGACTTTACACCTGTCTGATAATCTAAGGTAGACTTTACACCTGTCTGATAATCTAAGGTCGACTTTACACCTGTCTGATAATCTAAAGTAGACTTTACATCTGTCTGATAATCTAAGGTAGACTTTACATCTTTGTCTGATAATCTAAGGTAGACTTTGAATCTGTCTGATAATCTAAGGTAGACTTTACATCTGTCTGATAATCTAAGGTAGACTTTACACCTGTCTGATAATCTAAAGTAGACTTTACATCTGTCTGATAATCTAAGGTAGACTTTACATCTGTCTGATAATCGAAGGTCGACTTTACATCTGTCTGATAATATAAGGTCGACTTTACACCTGTCTGATAATCTAAAGTAGACTTTACATCTGTCTGATAATCTAAGGTAGACTTTACACCTGTCTGATAATCTAAAGTAGACTTTACACCTGTCTGATAATCTAAGGTAGACTTTACACCTGTTTGATAATCTAAGGTAGACTTTGAATCTGTCTGATAATCTAAGGTAGACTTTACATCTCTTTGATAATCTAAAGTAGACTTTACATATGTCTGATAATCTAAGGTAGACTTTACATCTGTCTGATAATCTAAGATAGACTTAGAATCTGTCTGATAATCTAAGGTAGACTTTACATCTCTTTAATAATCTAATGTAGACTTTACACCTGTCTGATAATCTAAGGTAGACTTGACGCCTGTCTGATAATCTAAAGTAGACTTTACACCTGTCTGATAATCTAAAGTAGACTTTACATCTGTCTGACAATCTAAAGTAGACTTTACACCTGTCTGATAATCTAAAGTAGACTTTACATCTGTCTGATAATCTAAAGTAAACTTTACACCTGTCTGATAATCTAAAGTAGACTTTACACCTGTCTGATAATCTAAAGTAGACTTTACACCTGTCTGATAATCTAAGGTAGACTTTGAATCTGTCTGATAATCTAAGGTAGACTTTACATCTCTTTGATAATCAAAAGTAGACTTTACATCTCTTTGATAATCTAAGGTAGACTTTACACCTGTCTGATAATCTAAGGTTGACTTTACACCTGTCTGGTAATCTAAGGTATACTTTACACCTGTCTGATAATCTAAGGTAGACTTTGAATCTGTCTGATAATCTAAGGTAGACTTTGAATCTGTCTGATAATCTAAGGTAGACTTGACGCCTGTCTGATAATCTAAAGTAGACTTTACACCTGTCTGATAATCTCAGGTAGACTTTACATCTGTCTGATAATCTAAAGTAGTCTTTACATCTGTCTGATAATCTAAGGTTGACTTTACAGCTGTCTGATAATCTAAGGTTGACTTGACGCCTGTCTGATAATCTAAGGTTGACTTTGCGGCTGTCTGATTTACTATGTGGTTTACTATGTCCCAAATGACACCCTATTCCCTAGATAGTGCACTACTTTTGACCAGGGCCCATAGTCCCTACCTAGTGTACTACTTTTTACCAAAAGCAGAGCACTATGTAGGGATTAGGGTGGCATTTGAGACGTATTGGTTGACTCGGCTGACTGCCTGCTCAGGGACACGCGTGACCCATGTCCCCTGTATGTTTCTATCCCCTGCTGAGCCTCCTGTCACCCACCTCACCTCTCTCCCCCCTCAGGCGATTGGCACCAGGCTGTCACCCACCTCACCTCTCTCCCCCCTCAGGCGATTGGCACCAGGCTGTCACCCACCTCACCTCTCTCCCCCCCTCAGGCGATTGGCACCAGGCTGTCACCCACCTCACCTCTCTCCCCCCTCAGGCGATTGGCACCAGGCTGTCACCCAACCTCACCTCTCTCCCCCCTCAGGCGATTGGCACCAGGCTGTCACCCACCTCACCTCTCTCCCCCTCAGGCGATTGGCACCAGGCTGTCACCCACCTCACCTCTCTCCCCCCTCAGGCGATTGGCACCAGGCTGGAATAAATGCCAACGCCAAGTAAGGATTGGTAAAGTGTTTGGCTTTCTCACTATGCTGTTCTGTTATTGTGCGTGTGTGTGTGTGTATGTGTGTCTTTTTCTGTTAGGGCCCCCTAGTGTTATAACATGGTCATTACCACCCCCTAGTGTTATAACATGGTCATTACTACCCCCTAGTGTTATAACATGGTCATTACTACCCCCTAGTGTTATAACATGGTCATTACTACCCCCTAGTGTTATAACATGGTCATTACCCCCCTAGTGGGTTTTAAAACATGGTCATTACCACCCCCTAGTGTTATAACATGGTTCATTACTACCCCCTAGTGTTTATAACATGGTATTTCTTAACCCCCCTAGTGTTATAACATGGTCATTACTACCCCCTATGTTATAACATGGTCCCTTTCCCCCCCCTAGTGTTATAACATGGTCATTACTACCCCCTATGGGGTTTATAACATGGTCATTATCACCCCCATAGTGTTATAACATGGTCATTACACCCCCCAGTGTTTAACATGGGCATTACTACCCCCTAGTGTTATAACATGGTCATTACTACCCCCTAGTGTTATAACGTGGTCATTACTACCCCCTATTGTTATAACGTGGTCATTACTACCCCCTAGTGTTATAACGTGGTCATTACTACCCCCTATTGTTATAACGTGGTCATTACTACCCCCTAGTGTTATAACATGGTCATTACTACCCCCAGTGTATAACTGGTCATTACTACCCCCTATTGTTATAACGTGGTCATTACTACCCCCAGTGTTATAACGTGGTCATTAAAACCCCCTAGTGTTATAACGTGGTCATTAAACCCCCCCCTAGTGTTATAACGTGGTCATTACCACCCCCTAGTGTTATAACGTGGTCATTACCACCCCCTAGTGTTATAACGTGGTCATTACTACCCCCTAGTGTTATAACGTGGTCATTACTACCCCCTAGTGTTATAACGTGGTCATTACCACCCCTAGTGTTATAACATGGTCATTACTACCCCCTAGTGTTATAACATGGTCATTACCACCCCCCAGGTTATAACATGGTCATTACCACCCCCTTTAGTGTTCAAACATGGTCATTTACTACCCCCTAGTGTTTATAACATTCATTACTACCCCCTAGTGTTATAACCCGGGTCATTACTACCCCCTATTTATAAAAAGGTCATTACCACCCCCTAGTGTTATAACATGGTCATTACTACCCCCTAGTGTTATAACATGGTCATTACTACCCCCTAGTGTTATAACATGGTCATTACCACCCCCTAGTGTTATAACGTGGTCATTACCACCCCCTAGTGTTATAACGTGGTCATTACTACCCCCTAGTGTTATAACGTGGTCATTACTACCCCCTAGTGTTATAACGTGGTCATTACTACCCCCTAGTGTTATAACGTGGTCATTACTACCCCCTAGTGTTATAACGTGGTCATTACCACCCCCTAGTGTTATAACGTGGTCATTACCACCCCCTAGTGTTATAACGTGGTCATTACCACCCCATTTTTATAACGTGGTCATTAAATACCCCTAGTGTTATAACGTGGTCATTACTACCCCCCCTAGTGTTATAACGTGGTCTTTCTACCCCCTAGTGTTAAACGTGGTCATTACTACCCCCTAGTTTTATAACGTGGTAAATTTCTACCCCCTAGTGTTATAACATGGTCATTACTAACCCCCCAGTGTTATAACATGGTCATTTCTAACCCCCCAGTGTTTATAACCCTGGTCATTACCACCCCCTAGTGTTATAACGTGGTCATTACCACCCCCTAGTGTTATAACGTGGTCATTACCACCCCCTAGTGTTATAACGTGGTCATTACTACCCCCTAGTGTTATAACGTGGTCATTACTACCCCCTATTTTATAACGTGGTCATTACTAACCCCCCAGTGTTATAACGTGTCATTACTAAACCCTACCTATTTTATAACGTGGTCATTACTACCCCTAGTGTTATACGTGGTCATTACTACCCCCTAGTGTTATAACTGGTCTATACTCACCCCTAGTGTTATAACTGGTCATTACTACCCCTAGTTTATAACGTGGTCATTACTACCCCTAGTGTTATAACGTGGTCATTACTACCCCACCCACCTAGTGTTATAACGTGGTCATTAAACCCCCCCCTAGTGTTATAACATGGTCAATACTAACCCCCTAGTTGTTATAACATGGTCATTACTACCCCCTAGTGTTAAAAACATGGTCATTACCCCACCCCTAGTGTTAAAAACATGGTCATTACTACCCCCCAGTGTTTAACATGGTCATTACTACCCCCTAAAGTGTTATAACATGGTCATTACCACCCCCTAGTGTTATAACATGGTCATTACCACCCCCTAGTGTTATAACATGGTCATTACTACCCCCTAGTGTTATAACATGGTCATTACTACCCCCTAGTGTTATAACATGGTCATTACCACCCCCTAGTGTTATAACATGGTCATTACTACCCCCTAGTGTTATAACATGGTCATTACTACCCCCTAGTGTTATAACATGGTTTACCTTACTCAACACCCCCTAGTGTTAAACATGGTCATTACTACCCCCTAGTGTTATAACATGGTCATTACTACCCCCTAGTGTTATAACATGGTCATTACCACCCCCTAGTGTTATAACATGGTCATTACCCACCCCAAAGTGTTATAACATGGTCATTACCCACCCCTAGTGTTATAACATGGTCATTACTACCCCCTAGTGTTATAACATGGTCATTACCACCCCCTAGTGTTATAACATGGTCATTACACCCCCTAGTGTTATAACATGGTCATTACTACCCCCTAGTGTTATAACATGGTCATTACCACCCCCTAGTGTTATAACATGGTCATTATACCCCCCCAGTATTATAACCTGGTCATTACTACCCCCCCTAGGTTTTAAAAGTGGTCATTACTATCCCCTAGTGTTATAACAGGGTCATTACCACCCCCTGTGTTATAACTTTGGTCATTACTACCCCCTAGTGGGTTTTAACGTGGTCATTACACCCCCTAGTTTATATAACGTGGTCATTACTCCCCCCCCAGTGGGTTTTAAAACGTGGTTTATTACTACCCCCAGTGTTTTTAACGTGGTCATACCACCCCCTAGTGTTATAACGTGGTCATTACTACCCCCCTAGTGTTATAACTGGCATTACTACCCCCTAGTGTTATAACGTGGTCATTACTACCACCCTAGTGTTATAAACTGTCCATTACTACCCCCCTAGTGTTTATAACGTGGTCATTACTACCCCCCATTGTTTAACGGGTCATTAACACCCCCTAGTGTTTAATGGTCATTACCACCCCCTAGTGTTATAACGTGGTCATTACCACCCCCTAGTGTTATAAAACGTGGTCATTACCACCCCCTATTGTTTTAACTGGTTTATTACCACCCCCTAGTGGTTTATAACATGGTCATTACTACCCCCTAGGTTATAAACGTGGTCATTACCACCCCCTAGGTTATAACGTGGTCATTACCACCCCCTAGTGTTATAAACTGGTCATTAACTCACCCCCTAGTGTTATAACATGTCATTACCACCCCTAGTTATAACATGGTCATTACACCCCCCTAGTGTTATAACATGGTCATTAAATACCCCCTAGTGTTTAACATGGTCCATTATACCTTTCCCCCCCTAGTGGTTAACATGGTCATTACCACCCCCTAGTGTTATAACATGGTCATTACCACCCCTAGGTTTTTAACATGGTTTATTACTACCCCCTAGTGTTATAAAATGGTCATTACCACCCCCTAGTGTTTTTAACTGGTCATTACCCCCCCCCTATTTATAACATGGTCATTACTACCCCCTATGTTATAACATGGTCATTACTAATCCCCCTAGTGTTATTTAAAATGGTCATTACCACCCCTAGTGTTTAAATGGTCATTACTACCCCCTAGTGTTATAACATGGTCTTACACCCCCAGTGTATAACATGGTCATTACTACCCCCTAGTGTTATAACTGGTCATTTACTACCCCCTAGTGTTATAACGTGGTCATTACCACCCCCTAGTGTTTAAAAACTGGTCATTACCACCCCCTAGTTTTTTAAACGTGGTCATTACTAACCCCCTAGTGTTAAAAGTGGTCATTACTACCCCCTAGTGTTATAACGTGGGCATTACTACCCCTATTGGGTTTTAACGTGGTCATTTCTACCCCCTATGTTATAACGTGGCTTAAATACCCCAGTTTATAAAGTGGTTTATTAACTACCCCTAGTGTTAAACGTGGTCTTAACCCCCTAGGTTTTTAACTGGTCATTACCACCCCCTAGTGTTATAAACTTGCATTACACCCCCCAGTGTATAACGTGGTCATTACTTACCCCCTAGTGTTTAACGTGGTCTTCTACCCCCTGGTATAATGGGTCATTACTCCCCCTAAAGGGTTTAAGTGGTCATTACTACCCCCTAGGTTATAATGTGGTCATTACTACCCCTAGTGTTATAACTGTCATACTAACCCCTAGTGTTATAACGTAAGTCATTACTACCCCCTAGTGTTATAACGTGTTCATTACTAACCCCCTATGTTTAGACGTGGTCATTACTACCCCTAGTGTATAACTGGTCAACTACCCCCCTAGTGTTATACATGGTCATTACTACCCCCCTAGTGTTAAACAGGCATTACACCCCCTTGTTATAACATGGTCATTACCCCCCCTAGTGTTATACATGGTCATTACACCCCTAGGTATAACAGGTCATACTTCACACCCCTAGTGTTATAACATGGTCATTACTACCCCCTAGTGTTATAACATGGTCATTACTACCCCCTAGTGTTATAACATGGTCATTACTACCCCCTAGTGTTATAACATGGTCATTACACCCCTAGGTTTAACATGGTCATACCACCCCCTAGTGTTAAACATGGTCATTACACCCCCTAGTTTATAAAATGGTCATTCCCCCCAGTGTTAAAATTCTTACTACCCCCTAGTGTTAAACTGGTCTTACCACCCTAGTGTATAACATGTCATTACTACCCCTAGTGTTTAACATGGTCATTTCACCCCCTGTGTTTTAACAGGTCTTACTACCCCCTAGTGTTATAAAAATGGTCATTTTCCCCCCCCCCTAGTGTTTAAACATGGCTTATACCCCTAGTGTTTAACATGGTCATTACACCCCCTATGTTTTTAAAAATGGTCATTTCTACCCCCTAGTGTTAAACAGGTCATTTACACCCTAGTGTTATAACAGGTCATTACCACCCCCCATTTTTTAAACATGGTCTTACCCCCCCCCCCCCTAGTGTTATAACATGGGCATTACCACCCCCAGTGTTAAACTGGTCATACCACCCCCTTTTTATAAAATGGTCATTTCCCCCCCCTAGTTTATAACTGGGCATTACCACCCCCTAGGGTTTTAACATGGTCTTTAAACCCCCCCCCCAGTGTTATAAAATGGTCATTACACCCCCCCATTTTTTAACATGGTCATTATCCCCCCCTTTTTTCCATTTCCCCCCTGTGTTAAACATGGGCATTTCTACCCCCCAGTGTTATAACTGGTATTTCTACCCCCCAGTGTTTAAAATGGATTTCCCCCCCCCTAGGTTATAACTGGTCATTTCTCCCCCTATGTTTAACATGTCAATTACTACCCCCTATGTTATAAATGGTATTACCACCCCCCCAGTGTTTAAACAGGGCCTTACCCCCCCCGTGTTAAACATGGCCTTCTACCCCCCGTTTATAAATGGTCAAATTTCCACCCCCTAGTGTTATAACATGGTCATTACACCCCCCCGTGTTATAACATGGGCATTACTACCCCCCAGTGTTTAACATGGGCATTACCCACCCCCTAGTTTTAACAGGTCATTCTACCCCTTTGTGTTATAACATGGTCATTACCACCCCCTAGTGTTTTAACAGGTCTTACCCCCCCCTAGGTTTTTAACATGGTATACCACCCCTATGTTTAAATGGTCATTCCACCCTATTTTTTACATGGTCTTAAAACCCCCTAGTGTTATAACATGGTCATACCCCCCCCTTTGGGTTTTAAAAGGCTTCCACCCCCCAGTGTTAACATGGTCTTACTACCCCCCAGGTTTAAAATGGGTTTTCCACCCCCCCCAGTGTTAAACATGGCTTACCACCCCCTGTGTTATAAAATGGTCATTTCTACCCCCCCAGTGTTATAAACCGGGCTTACCACCCCCATGTTATAAATGGTCATTTACCCCCCCCTATTTTTTATAAATGGTCATTTCCCACCCCCTTTGTTTTAAACGGTTTACACCCCCCAGGTATAACATGGGCTTTCCCCCCTATTTTTAAAATGGTCATTAAAACCCCCAGGTTATAAAAATGGGCTTCTACCCCCCAGGTTTATAACATGGGCATTACCACCCCCTAGTGTTATAACTGGTCATTACACCCCCCCCAGTGTTTAACATGGCATTATAACCCCTATGTTTAAAACTGGGCATTACCACCCCCCCAGTGTTTTAAATGGTCCTTACTACCCCCCAGTGTTTAACATGGTCTTTCTACCCCTGTGTTATAACAGGTCATTACCACCCCCCAGGTTTTTTAAATGGTCATTACACCCCCCATTTTAACATGGCTTACTACCCTAGTGTTTTAACTGGTATTACCACCCCCTTGTTATAACAGGGGATTACCCCCCCCTAGTGTTATAAAATGGGCATTACACCCCCAGTGTTTAACATGGCATTACCACCCCCCGTGTTTAACATGGTCATTACACCCCCTAGTGTTTAACTGGGCTTTCTCCCCTAGGGGTTAACAGGAACCAAACCCCCCAAAAATTAAAATGGTATTACCCCCCCCTAGGTTAAATGGGCATTAACCCCTTGTTATAAAATGGCATTACACCCCCCCGTGTTAAAATGGGGCATTCCCACCCCTAGGTTTAAACATGTCTCCCCAGTGGGCCCTGGTCTAACACCACCAGTGCTAACTGGCATAATCCCTGGTTAAACCGGGTCGTCGCAGGGCCCAAGGGGAAAATCATCGCCAATTGGGGCCCCCGTCCCTAGGGGGGAAACCGGCGGGGGGTTAGCTCTTTTTGGGAGGCGGCCGCCTTGGGGGCGATTCCCCGGGGGCCAGTATAAAAAATGCCCAACTGAAAAGGCTCTGGGTAAGAGCGTTGCAAAAAACAAAAAAAATTTTTGTTCGGATTCCCCCCCCCAGGGATAAAAAATGTATTATTGTGTTTTCTGGTAAGAGGTTTCTAAATGTTAATTGTTAAAATTAATTACATGTTTAAACACCCCCTGTTAAAAAAGGTCCCCCCAGTTTAATATGTCAAGTCAAACTGATTGAAAAACCGGGTAAAAATTTTGACAAATTTTGGGGGGGGCAAAAAAACTGCCCCCCTAAGGTCCCCCAAGAAAAAGTGGCCCCTTCAAAAAAAAAACCCCCAAGATTTTAGAGGGCCCCCCGGGCCCAAAAGAAAGGGGGAGAAGGGCTTTTGGAAGGGTAAAAACCCCTTTCTCTGCAGGGCCCATTTTTTAAGGGGGCCCCCAAGAAAACCCCTTTGGCCCCCCAAAACCTTATGGAGAGTGGCCAACAACTTTTTTTAAGGCTTTGGGGCCCCCCAAACCCTTTTTCATGAGAAGGTGCATACATTTTTCATACTGGCCCCCCATGGGAACGAACCCACAACCCTGGCGTTGCAAGCGCCATGCTCTACCAACTGAGCTACAGGGGACTGAGCTACAGGGGACCAAGTCTGTAATACTCCTCAGTAAAAGGCACATGACAGCCTGCTTGGAGTTTGCCAAAAGGCACTTAAAGGACTCAACCATGAGAAACAAGATTTAACTCTTTGGCCTGAATGCCAAGCATCACGTCTGGAGGCAACCTGGCACCATCCCTACGGTGAAGCATGGTGGTGGCAGCATCATGCTGTGGGGATGTTTTTCAGCGGCAGGGACTGGGAGACTAGTCAGGATCGAGGGAAAGATGAACGGAGCAAAGTACAGAGAGTTCCTTGATGAAAACCTGCTCCAGAGCACTCAGGACCTCAGACTGGGGCGAAGGTTCACCTTCCAACAGGACAACGACCCTAACCACACTGCCAAGACAATGCAGGAGTGGCTTCGGGACAAGTCTCTGAATGTCCTTGAGTGGCCTAGCCAAAGCCTGGACTTGAACCCGATCTAACATCTCTGGAGAGACCTGATAATAGCTGTGCAGCGACACTCCCCATCCAACCTGACAGAGCTTGAGAGGATCTGCAGAGAAGAATGGGAGAAACTCCCCAAATACAGGTGTGCCAAGCTTGTAGCGTCATACCCAATAAGACTCGAGGCTGTAATCGCTGCCAAAGGTGCTTCAACAAAGTACTGAGTAAAGGGTCTGAATACTTATGTAAATGTTATATTTCAGTTTTTTATTTTTAATAAATTTGCAAACATTTCTCGAAACCTGTTTTTGCTTTGTCATTATGGGGTATTGTGTGTAGATTGATGAGGATAAAAAAATAAAACATTTGTTTTTAATAAGGCTGTAACGTAACAAAATGTGGGAAAAGT
Source organism: Coregonus sp. 'balchen' (assembly GCA_902810595.1). Taxonomy (NCBI): domain Eukaryota; kingdom Metazoa; phylum Chordata; class Actinopteri; order Salmoniformes; family Salmonidae; genus Coregonus; species Coregonus sp. 'balchen'. Next base: position 48,074,799 of record LR778283.1, read on the forward strand.
CAAGGGGTTTGAATACTTTTCGAATGCAACCTCTGATTACAATGAAGAGCAAGACGTGCCGCTCTGTTCTGGGCCAGCTGCAGCTTAACTAGGTCTTTCTTTGCAGCACTCGACCACACGACTGGACAATAATAAAGATAAGACAAAACTAGAGTCTGCAGAACTTGCTTTTTGGAGTGTGGTGTCAAAAAAGCAGAGCATCTCTTTATTGCGGACAGACCTCTCCCCATCTTTACAACCATTGAATCTATATGTTTTGACCATGATAGTTTACAATCTAAGGTAACACCAAGTAATTTAGTCTCCTCAACTTGTTCAACAGCCACACCATTCACTACCAGATTCAGCTGAGGTCTAGAACTTAGGGAATGATTTGTACCGAATACAATGCTCTTAGTTTTAGAGATGTTCAGGACCAGTTTATTAGTGGCCACCCATTCCAAAACAGACTGCAACTCTTTGTTAAGGGTTTCAGTGACTTCATTAGCTGTGGTTGCTGATTGATCTTGGAGTCATAATACAGTTTCTTCTTCTTTTTGTTGAGTTTAGTCACATCATTTCTCAATATGCAGTAAGTCAACCGATGTGGAGCCAGACTTATTAGCCACTCCTTAACAGTTCTAACAGTCAGTTTCCTAACAGGTGCATGTTTATCAATAATTGGAAGAAGCAATTTCATAAATTCATCAAGTGCAGCATCTGGGTGCTCTTTATTAATCACATCAGAACAACAAATAATTGTATCATCCATGTAAGAGTCACAGCAAAATCTTTTGTATAATCTCTTATACACTATTTTAGGCCTGGCTTCATCAATAAGTGCATCGACGACGTCGTCCCCACAGTGACTGTACGTACATACCCCAACCAGAAGCCATGGATTACAGGCAACATCCGCACCGAGCTAAAGGGTAGAGCTGCCGCTTTCAAGGAGCGGGACTCTAACCCGGACGCTTATAAGAAATCCTGCTATGCCCTCCGACGAACCATCAAACAGGCAAAGAGTCAATACCGGACTAAGATTGAATCGTACTACACCGGCTCTGATGCTCGTCAGATGTGGCAGGGCTTGAAAACTATTACAGACTACAAAGGGAAGCACAGCCGCGAGCTGTCCAGTGACACAAGCCTACCAGACGAGCTAAATGCCTTTTATGCTCGCTTCGAGGCAAGCAACACTGAAGCAGGCATGAGAGCACCAGCTGTTCCGGATGATTGTGTGATCATGCTCTCCGTAGCCGATGTGAGCAAGACCTTTAAACAAGTCATTATTCACAAAGTTGTGGTGCCAGACGGATTACCAGGATGTGTACTCAGAGCATGCGCGGGCAACAAGCAAGTGTCTTCACTGACATTTTCAACCTCCCCTGACCGAGTCTGTAATACCAACATGTTTCAAGCAGACCACCATAGTCCCTGTGCCCAAAAAAGCGAAGGTAACCTGCCTAAATGACTTCTGTCCCGTAGCACTGACGTCTGTAGCCATGAGGTGCTTTGAAAGGCTGGTCATGGCTCACATCAACACCATCATCCCAGAAACCCTAGACCCACTCCAATTCGCATACCGCCCCAACAGATCCACAGATTATGCCCTTTCCGAACTGGACAAAAGGAACACCTATGTGAGAATGCTGTTCATTGACTACAACTCAGCGTTCAACACCATAGTGCCCGCAAAGCTCATCACTAAGCTAAGGACTCTGGGACAAACACCTCCCTCAGCAACTGGATCCTGGACTTCCTGACAGGCCACCCCCCCCCAGGTGGTAAGGGTAGGTAACACATCTGCCACGCTGATCCTCAACACGGGGGCCCCTCAGGGGTGCGTGCTTAGTCCCCTCCTGTACTCCCTGTTCACCCATGACTAAGTGGCCAAGCACGACTCCAACACCATCATTAAGTTTGCTGACGACACAACAGTGGTAGGCCTGATCACCTACAATGATGAGACAGTCTATAGGGAGGAGGTCAGAGACCTGGCAGTGTGATGCCAGGATAACAACCTCTCCCTCAACGTGAGCAAGACAAAGGAGATGATTGTGGACTACAGGAAAAGAAGGGCCAAACATACCCCCATGCACATCGATGGGGCTGTAGTGGAGCGGGTCGAGAGTTTCAAGTTCCTTGGTGTCCACATCACCAACAAACTATCATGGTCCAAACACACCAAGAAAGTCGTGAAGAGGGCATGACAATGCCTTTTCCCCCTCACGAGACTGAAAAGATTTGGCATTGGTCCCCAGATCCTCAAAAAGTTCTACAGCTGCACCATCTAGAGCATCCTGACCGGTTGCATCACCACCTGGTAAGGCAACTGCTCGGCATTCGACCGTAAGGCGTTACAGAGGGTAGTGCGTACATCCCAGTACATCACTGGGGCCAAGCTTCCTGCCATCCAGGACCTATATACTAGGCGGTGTCAGGGCAGCTGCCCAGGGCAGCTGTCTAGGCCCCTTGCTTTTTTCCATCTTTACTAACGACATGCCGATGGCTTTGAGTAAAGCCAGTGTGTATATGTATACGGATGACTCAACACTATACACGTCAGCTACTACAGCAACTGAAATAACTGCAACACTTAACAAAGAGCTGCAGTTAGTTTCAGAATGGGTGGCAAGGAATAAGTTAGTCCTGAATATTTCCAAAACTAAAAGCATTGTATTTGGGTCAAATCATTCACTAAACCCTAAATCTATTCCACATCAGGTAGCTGACGCAAGCAGCAGATCAGATTTAAAAAACAGATAAAAATACACCTTATGGAACAACGGGTACTGTGAAGAGACACACACAAGGGTATAGACACATGCATACACACACATTGTGATATTGTTGTATGGTGGTATTAAACATTTTGTATTGTAGATATGTAGTCGTGTAATAATGTCATATGATGTACTGTTTTATATATTGTTTTATATGTAATGTAAGTGCTTTAAAATGTTTGGACCCCAGGAAGAGTAGCTGCTGCCTTGGCAGCAGCTAATGGGGATCCCTAATAAATACAAATACAAATCTCAATTGGGTTGAGGTCGGGGGATTGTGGAGGCCAGGTCATCTGATGCAGCACTCCATCACTCTCCTTCTTGGTCAAATAGCCCTTACACAGCCTGGAGGTGTTTCACAAAAGTGCTGAACCTTTCTATTCTCATTGTTTCTACAGATTGTACATTTAAAATAAACATTTTTGCTAAAAGTATTATTATATTATTGATCGATTGACTATGACTTTTCAGATCACCCAGTAGTTCTATCTGCAGGGTTAGCTCCAGGTAAATATTGCAATCCTTTAGCCATTCCAGAACCTGTGACCAAAAACAAGCTACATATGGTGTCACGATCGTCTTCAAAATGAGCGGACCAAGGCGCAGCGTGATAAGCGTACATACTTTATTATGTAAAGCGCACACACGAAAACGAAACAAAACACGATCGTAACGTCCTCAGTGACTACTACTGAACAGGAACACGTAACATAGAACAATGGAACAAAAACCCACAACCACAAAGTGAAAACACACAGTTTAAATATGGCTCCCAATCAGAGATAACGAGCCGACAGCTGACACTCGTTACCTCCGATTGGGAGTCATTGACCAATCACCACTAAACACAAACAAATGAAACACACCCATCCCCAACACCACCAAATGAAATACACCCTGGCTCTAACACACAGTCCCGGAGCCAGAGTGTGACAGTACCCCCCCCCAAAGGCGCGGACTCCGACCGCGCCTAACCCAAAAAATGGGGAGGGCTGGGTGGGTGTTGCTCCTCGGAGGCGGCTCTGGCACTGGTCGTGGTCCCCACCCCACCATAGTCACTACCCGCTTTAGTAGCCTCCTCCATTTGACCACCCTACAACCTAACCCACCTGGATTAAGGGGCAGCACCGGACTAAGAGGCAGCACCGGACTAAGGGGCAGCACCGGACTAAGGGACAGCACCAGGATAAGGAGCAGCACCGAGCTAAGGGACAGCACCGGACTAAGGGGCAGCACCAGGATAAGGGACAGCACCAGGATAAGGAGCAACACCGAGCTAAGGGGCAGCACCGGACTAAATGGCGGATCCTGGCTGGCTGGCTCTGGTGGATCCTGGCGGATCCTGGCTGGACGGCTCTGGCGGATCCCGGCTGGACGGCTCTGGCGGATCCCGGCTGGACGGCTCTGGCGGATCCCGGCTGGACGGCTCTGGCGGATCCCGGCTGGACGGCTCTGGCGGATCCCGGCTGGACGGCTCTGGCGGATCCTGGCTGGACGGCTCATGGCTGGCTGACGGATCTGGCTGCCCATGGCTGGCTGACGGATCTGGCTGCTCATGGCTGGCTGACGGATCTGGCTGCTCATGGCTGGCTGACGGATCTGGCTGCTCATGGCTGGCTGACGGATCTGGCTGCTCATGGCTGGCTGACGGATCTGGCTGCTCATGGCTGGCTAACGGATCTGGCTGCTCATGGCTGGCTGACGGATCTGGCTGCTCATGGCTGGCTGACGGATCTGGCTGCTCATGGCTGGCTGACGGATCTGGCTGCTCATGGCTGGCTGACGGATCTGGCTGCTCACGGCTGGCTGACGGATCCTGGGGACGCACACAAGGCCTAGTGCGTGGTGCCGGAACTGGTGGTCCCGGGCTGAGGACACGCATCTCAGGGCTAGTGCGGGGAGCAGCAACAGGACGCACAGGACTCTGGGGACACACAGGAGGCTTGGTGCGAATAGCCGGAACGGGCTGGACCAGGCTGGCGACTCGCACCCCTGGTTTGGTGCGAGTGGCAGGAACAGGCCAGGCCGGGCCGGGCTGGCGACGCACACCGTAGGCTCCGTACGTGGCACAGGAACCGGCCGGGCTGGGCTGGCGACGCACACTGTAGGTTTCCTACGTGACGCAGGGACAGGCCGGGCTGGGCTGGCGACGCACACCGTAGGCTTCGTACGTGGCGCAGGAACAGGCCGGGCTGGGCTGGCGACGCACACCGTAGGCTTCCTACGTGGCGCAGGGACAGGCCGGGCTGGGCTGGCGACGCACACCGTAGGCTTCCTACGTGGCGCAGGGACAGGCCGGGCTGGGCTGGCGACGCACACCGTAGGCTTCGTACGTGGCGCAGGAACAGGCCGGGCTGGGCTGGCGACGCACACCGTGGGCTTGACGCGTGGAGTAGACACAGGCCGGTCCGTACTGGGAACACACACCACTGGCCTTAACCGGGGCTCAGGAACGGGCCGGACCGGACTGGTAACACACTTCAGTCTCTCACGCCGTGCCACAACAACTTCCCTCCCTCTACTCGCCAATGGCTCCCGTACTCCGGTAGCCTTCTCTCCACGTCTACCTGTGGCAGCCTCCTGCTGCCCAGCCGCCCAAGCCATGTGCCCCCCCCAAAAAATTTCTTGGGGTTGCCTCTCGTCCTTCCGACGATGGCCCTGCCGACGCCGTTGCTCCTCTCTCCGTCGCCTCTCCACAGTTTCGCTCCATGGACGGCGATCCATCCCATCCAGGATCTCCTCCCAAGTCCAGGACCCTTTTCCGTCCAAAATCTCCTCCCATGTCCAGACCCTAGGCTCCTGGACACGCTGCTTGGTCCTTTGATGGTGGGTTTTTCTGTCACGATCGTCTTCAAAATGAGCGGACCAAGGCGCAGCGTGATAAGCGTACATACTTTATTATGTAAAGCGCACACACGAAAACGAAACAAAACACGATCGTAACGTCCTCAGTGACTACTACTGAACAGGAACACGTAACATAGAACAATGGAACAAAAACCCACAACCACAAAGTGAAAACACACAGTTTAAATATGGCTCCCAATCAGAGATAACGAGCCGACAGCTGACACTCGTTACCTCCGATTGGGAGTCATTGACCAATCACCACTAAACACAAACAAATGAAACACACCCATCCCCAACACCACCAAATGAAATACACCCTGGCTCTAACACACAGTCCCGGAGCCAGAGTGTGACATATGGACAGTACCAAAACAATTAATCTAATGATTCTGTCTCTTTGCAGCAAAATCTGCAGAGCTGGGAATGTTGTATCTCCAATATAAATAACATTCTATTGGTTGCAAGAATTTTGTATAATGATTTAAATAGAACAATTCTACATTTTGACTCCGGCGTCGTTTTGCGTATCAGTTCATAAACCGTGTGCCATGGAATCGGTAAATCAAAAATCTCTTCCCAACTATTTTGCAATCTATATGGGACGGCTGTCAATTTTTTGGTCCTTAAATGAAACTGGTATACTTTTTTATTTATCACAATTTTCTTTATCCAATTATGGTCTTCAATGCAGGGCCGACAGACTAGTTCCTTACTTTCTCCCCCTAGCACTAGTTATTGTTTATGGCCCTCTCATGATAAATAAGTATTTTGGGGGATTACATTGATTACATTTTTGATGACATTTAGTTAAATGTAACAGTTTTTTAAGGCATAAACGAAATGATAACGAAGACGTTTAGTGTTTGAATCTCATCACGGACAACCATAGCATTTTAGCTAAATAGCAACTTTTCAACTACTTACAACTTTTTTGCTACTTTGCAACTACTTAGCATATTAGCTAACCCTAACCTTAACCATTTCAGCTAACCCTTCCCCTAACCTTAACCCCTAACCCATAACCTAGCTAACGTTAGCCACCTAGCTAACGTTAGCCACAACAATTTAGAATTCGTAACATATCATACGTTTAGCAAATTCGTACGGTTGCAATTCATAAAAATTTTTACAAATCGCAATTCTCTGATTTACGTACAGAATAATACGAAATGCTCTGAGACCAGGTTGTGTCCTGCCATGGGTTATGAGGTCATAAGTCTAGGTCTGGTGATCAGACAGCTGGTTGGTTTGATCTGCCAGGGGACAGTAAGTGGCTCTAGAATCTTTAAATCCTGTAGGATCAGGCCAGCCATGTTGCCTTAATTAGACAGTCACTAGACATGGAACAGGCAGCCTTAAACCCCTGTAGGGCACCACTGTCAGGGCACCAGAGTCCCAATGCAGAGACAGAGGATAAGGTCAGCAACAAAGACCTACTGTTGTGTCGGCTGGCTGACTGACTGCTCTGACTGTCAAACCCCTTGTCTAGAAACACTACTGGGATCTGGGGATGGAACACAGTGAAAAGAAACTCTAAGGCGCGGCAAGGAGACTTTCTCCATGGGAAGTGGAGCCTTGAAGGCAAAATTTCCTCAGTAGCCTGTTATTCATATTGATATCAACAGAATAAAGCAACACAATTTGACAAAAATGTCTTTAAAAATATCTTACCATGGAATCATTATTATTATTATTATTATTATTATTGGATACAGTGTTGCTTATTATCCTCGTCCAATTGGACATATTGGCTATCAAGCCAACCTGGTCTCAGAGCATTTCCTATGATTCCCGTAGTCTGCGCTCCAGCAGGTATATCTCACTGGTCACCATAGCAACACCCACCCGTAGTATGCGCTCCAGCAGGTATATCTCACTGGACACCATAGCAACACCCACCCCTAGTATGCGCTCCAGCAGGTATATCTCACTGGTCACCATAGCAACACCCACCCGTAGTCTGCGCTCCAGCAGTTATATCTCACTGGACACCATAGCAACACCCACCCGTAGTATGCGCTCCAGCAGGTATATCTCACTGGTCACCATAGCAACACCCACCCGTAGTATGCGCTCCAGCAGGTATATCTCACTGGTCACCATAGCAACACCCACCCGTAGTATGCGCTCCAGCAGGTATATCTCACTGGTCACCATAGCAACACCCACCCGTAGTCTGCGCTCCAGCAGGTATATCTCACTGGTCATCCCCAAAGCCAACACCTCCTTTGGCCGCCATTCCTTCCAGTTCTCTGCTGCAAATGACTGGAACGAATTGCAAAAATCTCTGAAGCTGGAGACTCTTATCTCCCTCATTAACTTTAAGCATCAGTTGTCAGAGCACCTTACCGATCACTGCACCTGTACACAGCCCATCTGAAATTAGCCCGCCCAACTACCTCATCCCTATATTGTTATTTATTTTGCTAATTTGCACCCCAGTATCTCTATTTGCACATCATCTTCTGCACATCTATCACTCCAGTGTTAATACTAAATTGTAATTATTTTGCACTATGGCCTATTTATTGCCTTACCTCCATAACTTACTACATTTGCACACACTGTATATAGATTTTCTATTGTGTTATTGACTTTATGTTTTGTTTTACCCCATATGTAACTCTGTGTTGTTGTTGTTTTTATCACACTGCTTTGCTTTATCTTGGCCAGGTCGCAGTTGTAAATGACTGGCTTACCTGGTTAAATAAAGGTGAAATAAATAAATAAATAAATAAATAAAAATCTGTATGTAAATCCGAGACACACCATGTAGTATGATATGTTACGTTTCCTATGATGTGTATTAATTGGTAGTGTTCATCATCCATTTCGTATGATATGTTACAAATTGCAATTCCTACAATATGTTACATATTTGCAAAATGCATGATATGTTACGAATTCCAATTTGTTGTGGCTAACGTTGGCTAGGTGGCTAATGTTCATGTTAGCTAGCTGGCTAACGTTAGCTCTAGGGGTTAGGGTTAGGGGTTAAGGTTAGTTAAAAGGTAAGACTAAATGTAATCTAAAATGTAATCTACCTAATCCCCAAAAGTAATTATTTATCATGAGAGAGCTATGAACAATAACTAGTAACGCTGCATACTCCAAGAAGGGTTAAAATCTCACCTTTCTGGTAAAACATGGTTAGGTAGGTAGTCACTTTTGAAGCTGTGCACAGTACAAATAAAAATATGAAAATATGAAATATTTTATGATGATTTTCCTACTCATACAAAACTGTATGAGTAAGGCCTGAAATGACTTATACGCTTTCTAAATCTAGTATAATGAAATTATAAAACGACTAACTATAAGGTTTCATCTTCCTTATAACTGTTAAAATATATTTTTATGTTTAGTGTTAGAGAAAATTTGATTTTTTTCTAAAAGTCTCTCTTGATGAAAAGGTCTGTCCCCATCACTGTAAATGTCTCACATCGCTCTAGCTTGGCTTCCTGCACTACTGTGTCAGTGAGAGACAGGGCCATCGCTCAATGCAAGCCATTTCGATCTACGTTGTCCACAGATCGATTTATAAGCAAAAATGTCGGTCGGAACCAGTAACTACGCAGGTCCCCTAAACAGGGGAGTTTACAGCTTTTACATTTTTAGCAGACGCTCTTATCCAGAGCAATTAGGGTTAAGTGCCTTGCTCAATCGGGCACATCGACAGATTTTTCACCTAGTCAGCTCGGGGATTAGAACCAGCGACCTTTCGGTTACTGGCACAACGCTCTTAACCACTAAGCTACCTGCCGCCCAATTAAAGATGTAATTATTTTTGATTCCCAGCTAAGAGGTCCTTTCATTTCATGTAACCATACCAAACATAGCATATACTAATTTGAGTGTCCCGGATTTAAATTGACTATGTGTCACGCCCTGGCTCTGGGGACTCTTAAATGTTGAGCCAGGGTGTGGATTTGCTATGTTTAGTTTCTATGTTTTTGTTCTAGATCGTGTAGATCTATGTTGGCCAGGGTGGTTCCCAATCAGAGGCAGCTGTAGCTCGTTGTCTCTGATTGGGGACCATACTTAGGCAGCCTGTTTTGCACTAGTCGGTGTGGGATCTTGTTCCGTAAGGTTTGTTTTGTATTAACCTAGGACTTCACGTATGTTTTGTTCGTGTTGTGTACTAAATAAAATGTACGCTTATTACGCTGCGCCTTGGTCCGTGTCTTCATCCGGTAACGATCGTGACACTATGTTATGTCCAGTCTATGAGAGCAGTCTGATTGCGCACTAGGATACATCAATAATACATTTTGCGACAATATTATTGAAAAGTTATTATTAGGCTATTTTAGTGAACATGCTTTTCTGTAGGCTATTATATCTCAGCATTCTCAGCTATTGGCTCTCGTCTTGCCCTTTTAAAGGCGGCCTAACCGCGAAGGAGTCAAATTCCATCACTAGTATGTAGGAGCAGAGCGCCTCCTCACGTTTCTCCGTTCTTCCAACACGACACATGACGGGTCCTTAACGGGACCGCATCAACAGGCAGCATAAGGGAGCGCTTTATTCCTCTTCGGTTGGATTATAACGGCATTGACACAGGCTACTGTGAGTTGTATCATTTTGAACGGGTTGGTTCCCAATTTTGAACGGGTTGCTTCCCTCTTTCTACGGTCGTCAAAGTTTATCTTGATGCAATTGGGTGAATTGACGCCCAAGAGGAATCAAACAGAACTGGATATTTTAAGGATTTTCGACACATACCAGAAGATTTCATTACGGACATGTAAGCATTTCACGGTAAGGTCTACACCTGTTATTTCGAGGCATGTGACAAATACTAATTGATTTGATTTGATGCGATAAGCTTGGGAAGAGAGAGAGTCGAACAGCCTGCTACTTTCCCCAGCGGAAATGAGCTCATTGGGTTTTCCCCCATCTTTTAGAGCACGACGGGTTTCAGCCGTTACTTTCTGCCGGTGGAACTCTGAAGGATCTCATTCCAGAACCTACATCTTTGGGCTGATTCGGATGGAATGTCAAAGTAAAGCAAATTAACTACATCTATACGGACCGCAGGAGGCATGGAAGGTAACCAACCGAAATTAATTATTATCATCTTGCCAAGCTATTTATATAAGTTGTTTGACACGTAGTTGTAGCTTCAAATACATAGTCTAACATACGGACTGACTAAGTGTAGACTACATTATACCATATGATAGGCCTATGTGTTTTTTGCTCAGCAGTTGTTTTGGTAACGAGGTGACCTGATTGGAAGGTGGTGCCTCTGAATCTAAACAGCATCTATTCATAGTGATCGATTGTTCTTTGTAATATGATATTAACATAAGGGATGGATGGATAGAAGGATGAGCTATTAGATAGGCCCACAGTAGCCTATAGGAAACCTTTGTAAGACAGCTCCAATGTTGTCAGTGTTATGGGTTAGTATAAATGTAAAGATCCACTTAGTGTTTAGGCTGTTATGTAGCTCTTCACTCAATGGGGAGTGATGACAGTGCACCATATTTATCAATAGTTCTGTTTACATGACTCTGTTTCATGTCCTTGGTTGTTTTCCATTCATTTTCCTAATAGATTAAATCAATCTGGAGAGTTGCACAATAGAGTGGTCTCGGTAGCCTATAATAAGCCAATCATTTTCAATAATAATATGGGTCAGACCAAACTAAAACAACTTGTCTGTCTGCCTGTAAGTCTGTCTGTCTCTCTGTAAGTCTGTCTGTTTCTCTGTAAGGCTGTCTGTCTGTCTGCCTGTAAGGCTGTCTGTCTGCCTGTCTGTCTGTAAGTCTGTCGGTCTGTAAGGCTGTCTGTCCTATTTGTAAGTCGCTCTGGATAAGAGCGTCTGCTAAATGACGTAAATGTAAAGCCTCTGGTTTTCCTGCATCTGGTTTGCTTTAGCGAACTATCTGCTGAGCTTTGTTTAAGGGCTACCAGAAAGAAGAACAAAAGAGAGACATAAAGGAAGACAGAATGAAGATGTCTCTGAATAGTTTAGATGTGGAACATACCGATCTAACGCTGACATCTTGTTAGAAAATTATTCAGGAAAAGGTCCTCACATTTCTTCAGTAAGAATGTTCTCAGGAGAAGCAGGCCCTTTGTAGTCCCATATCTCTGAAAGAACAGGAGGCTGAGAAGTGCTTTTCAGATCAAATATTATTCCTACCTCAGCAAGGCTGCTTTGGACCTCAAATCAAACAAATAGCTTAAACCCCAGATGTTTTACTTTGGGGAAAAATACTTTGAAAGTGTTTCTGTTCTCTGACTCTATCATAGACGGTTGTTTATTTACAGTGCCTTTGGAAAGTATTCAGACCCCTTGACTTTTTCCACATTTTGTTACGTTACAGCCTTATCCTAAAATGGATTATTTTTTTTTATCCTAAGGAATCTGCACACAATACACCATAATGACAAAGCGAAAACAGGTTTTTAGAAATTCTTGCTAATTTATTTAAAATAAAAACAGAAATACCTTATTTACATAAGTATTCAGACCCTTTGTTATGAGACTCGAAATTGAGCTCAGGTCCAGCCTGTTTCCATTGATCATCCTTGAGATGATTCTATGACTTGATTGGAGTCCACCTGTGTTAAATTCAATTGATTGGACATGATTTGGAAAGGCACACACCTGTCTATATAAGGTCCCACAGTTTACAGTGCATGTCAGAGCAAAAACCAAGCCATGAGGTCGAAGGAATTGTCGGTAGAGCTCCGAGACAGGATTGTGTTGAGGCACAGATCTGGGGAAGGGTACCAAAAAATGTCTGCAGCATTGAAGGTCCCCAAGAACACAGTGGCCTCCATCATTCAAAACTGAGCAATCGGGGGAGAAGGGCCTTGGTCAGGGAGGTGACTAAGAACCCAATGGTCACTCAGACAGAGGTCTAGAGTTCCTCTGTGGAGATGAGAGAACCTTCCAGAAGGACAAACATCTCTGCAGCACTCCACCAATCAGGCCTTTATGGTAGAGTGGCCAGACGGAAGCCACTCCTCAGTAAAAGGCACGACAGCCTGCTTGGAGTTTGCCAAAAGGCACCTAAAGACTCTCAGACCATGATTGATGCTTGGTGGGTCACCAGGTAACAGCACATTTAGTAGTGGCTGTCACTGTGTTCTGAGAGGCTTGGTGGGTCACCAGGTAACAGCACATTAGACCAGTGGAGTGGACATACCCTCATTACAACCATATCACCATGGAGTGGACATCATCTGAGTCTGGACAATAGCCAGTAGACTATTCTGCTTCTGGCCCTGGATAACTATTGGCATTTTTAACATAAATGGAGAGAAGTCCCTATTCTGTCTAGAGGAAAACCTCCTCGGGTACTGGTCAGAGAGTTAGCCGTTAACTGTTTTCTCATATACCGATATCAATCCTGACTGGTTTGGACACTTAAGTATGGAAGAGGTGTGTCTGTTGTTAACATGCACATTTAACAGTGAGGGACCATCTTTCAACAGCTCTTCTGATAGTCACTGTGTTTCCTTTCCCTGGTTCCTGTCTGTTGATCGTTACATTACTGCCCCTATGTGACTACGTTTACACAGCAGCAAACCACATGAGATAGTGTGTGTCTGCATGCATGAGTGTGTGTGTGTGTGTGTGTGTGAGTGTGTGCATTTTTAGTGTGTGTGTATCTGGACCAGGGTGTCAGCTGGTTTGTGTCCCATGTGACAGGACAGGAAGTGTGTGTCTGTGTCAACCCTGCCCCGAGTGGTGTTGCTGCTGTTACATTTCATATGATGCAGTTTCAGGAACAGTTTCAGTTTATCAACAATCCTCACAGGCATATATATGTCTGTCCATTAGGATTTGAAAGCTAAGTGTAATTCCCTTCCACAAAAGCCAAGATTGAATGAGATTCAGAATAGAGCCCAAAATGCTAAAAGCCAACATTAGGGGAAACAGCGCTACTGTCGCCCCCAGCACCTTTGTTTTTGTTTTGTTCCTGAAATGGAGGAGAGGATTGTCGGGCAGCATGGAAAGAAAATGCATATTCTGCTGTTCTTCTAACGTGCGTGTGATGTCAGAGGGGAAGAAAAACTGTGTTTGTTGTTTGAGGTAACTTCTTTGTTGTAATATTCCAAACGGACGTGGCAATTTCACCAATTAAGGAATCTAGCTTTAAGTTATGTCTTTTTTTCCACTGTTAATTTGGTCTCATTCACCACACTCCAGTGTTAGTTTTGACACTGCCACCCTAGTGTAACTTAGAGGATCTATTCTGGAGTGGAAGACCAACTTGTCATTTTGAATTAGATGAAAAAACAGTTTTGTGGAATCTGTGGTCAGTCAGTCAGTCACTGTGGCAGCTCCTAGCCTGTCTCTGGGAGAGAACCCTTTCTGTTACATGTAACCTAACAAGCCCTCTTCCTGATAGACAGACAGAACCCTTCCTGTTAGACTAGAGACAGACAGAACCCTTCCTGTTAGACTAGAGACAGACAGAACCCTTCCTGTTAGACTAGAGACAGACAGAACCCTTCCTGTTAGACTAGAGACAGACAGAACCCTTCCTGTTAGACTAGAGACAGACAGAACCCTTCCTGTTAGACTAGAGACAGACAGAACCCTTCCTGTTAGACTAGAGACAGACAGAACCCTTCCTGTTAGACTAGAGACAGACAGAACCCTTCCTGTTAGACTAGAGACACAGACAGAACCCTTCCTGTTAGACTAGAGACACAGACAGAACCCTTCCTGTTAGACTAGAGACAGACAGAACCCTTCCTGTTAGACTAGAGACAGACAGAACCCTTCCTGTTAGACTAGAGATGGACAGAACCCTTCCTGTTAGACTAGAGACAGACAGAACCCTTCCTGTTAGACTAGAGACAGACAGAACCCTTCCTGTTAGACTAGAGACAGACAGAACCCTTCCTGTTAGACTAGAGACAGACAGAACCCTTCCTGTTAGACTAGAGACAGACATAACCCTTCCTGTTAGACTAGAGACACAGACAGAACCCTTCCTGTTAGACTAGAGACACAGACAGAACCCTTCCTGTTAGACTAGAGACAGACAGAACCCTTCCTGTTAGACTAGAGACAGACATAACCCTTCCTGTTAGACTAGAGACAGACAGAACCCTTCCTGTTAGACTAGAGACAGACAGAACCCTTCCTGTTAGACTAGAGACAGACAGAACCCTTCCTGTTAGACTAGAGACAGACAGAACCCTTCCTGTTAGACTAGAGAATGGAGATAGACTAGAAATCATATCATCCAACCCTATTCTAGCCATTATCACTGTGCTGCTATAACTTCATTCACCTCAGTCAATAGGGGACTTAACGTTCTACAAAGACATGTCATAAAGCAATTAGCTGCAACGTACTAGTTCAGCACCGCGATTGAAAACTCTAGTTTAGTTTCATTCCAAGTCAAACAGCAGTTAGCCATCTACAGCCAATGCCTTTCACTGGAGCTGCATCCATAAGCTCTCCATAGTCCTAAATCCAGCCAGCCGGTCAAACAGCAGAGGTCCTCAACACCAGCAAGACAAAGGAGCTGATCGTGGACTACAGGAACACGACCCACGACAATTCCTCTTCATCCTCAGGAGGCTTTAAAGACTTGGCATGGCCCACAGATCCTCATAAAGTTCTACAGCTGCACCATCGAGAGCATCTTGACTGGACGCATCACCGCCTGGTATGGTAACTGCTCGGCCTCCGACCGCAAGGCGCTACAGAGGGTAGTGCGGACGGCCCAGTACATCACTGTGGCCAAGCTTCCTGCCATCCAGGACCTCTATACCAGGCGGTGTCAGAGGAAGGCCCTAAAAATTGTCAAAGACTCCAGCCACCCTAGTCATAGACTGTTCTCTCTGCTACCACATGGCAGGCTGTACCGGAGCACCAAGTCTAGGTCCAAAAGGCTCCTGAACAGCTTCTACCCCCAAGCCATAAGGCTCCTGAACAGCTTCTAACCCCAAGCCATAAGACTCCTGAACAGCTTCTACCCCCAAGCCATAAGGCTCCTGAACAGCTTCTACCCCCAAGCCATAAGGCTTCTCAACAGCTTCTACCCCCAAGCCATAAGGCTCCTGAACAGTTCATCAAATGGCCACCTGGACTATTTACACTGACCCACTTTATTATTTATTTATTTATTTCTCTTAATTGTTTTGATGCTCTTGCACTGGCTCTATGACACTCACTATACCCTACACACACACACACACACACACACACACACACACACACACACACACCACACACACACACACACACACACACACACACACACTACACTGACACTCCAACACACACACACACACACTACACTCACACACACACACACACACACACACTACAATGACACTCCAACACACACACACACACACACACACTACACTGACACTACAACACACACACACCACACACACACACACACACACTACACTGACACTACAACACACATACACACACACACACTACACTGACACTACAACACACACACACACCACACACACACACACACACTACATACGCTCACACACACAAAACACACACACACACATTCAAATTGACGCCAAACACACTCATACACACACACTTACACACAGACACACTTTCACACTCTTCACATACGCTGCTGCTACTCTGTTTATTATCTATCCTGATTGACTAGTCACTTTTACCCCTACCTACATGTACATATTACCTCAACTACCAACACTGCTGCTACTCTGTTTATTATCTATCCTGATTGACTAGTCACTTTTACCCCTACCTACATGTACATATTACCTCAACTACCAACACTGCTGCTACTCTGTTTATTATCTATCCTGATTGGCTAGTCACTTTTACCCCTACCTACATGTACATATTACCTCAACTACCAACACTGCTGCTACTCTGTTTATTATCTATCCTGATTGACTAGTCACTTTTACCCCTACCTACATGTACATATTACCTCAACTACCAACACTGCTGCTACTCTGTTTATTATCTATCCTGATTGACTAGTCACTTTTACCCCTACCTACATGTACATATTACCTCAACTACCAACACTGCTGCTACTCTGTTTATTATCTATCCTGATTGACTAGTCACTTTTACCCCTACCTACATGTACATATTACCTCAACTACCAACACTGCTGCTACTCTGTTTATTATCTATCCTGATTGACTAGTCTCTTTTACCCCTACCTACATGTACATATTACCTCAACTACCAACACTGCTGCTACTCTGTTTATTATCTATCCTGATTGACTAGTCACTTTTACCCCTACCTACATGTACATATTACCTCAACTACCAACACTGCTGCTACTCTGTTTATTATCTATCCTGATTGACTAGTCACTTTTACCCCTACCTACATGTACATATTACCTCAACTACCAACACTGCTGCTACTCTGTTTATTATCTATCCTGATTGACTAGTCACTTTTACCCCTACCTACATGTACATATTACCTCAACTACCAACACTGCTGCTACTCTGTTTATTATCTATCCTGATTGGCTAGTCACTTTTACCCCTACCTACATGTACATATTACCTCAACTACCAACACTGCTGCTACTCTGTTTATTATCTATCCTGATTGACTAGTCACTTTTACCCCTACCTACATGTACATATTACCTCAACTACCAACACTGCTGCTACTCTGTTTATTATCTATCCTGATTGACTAGTCACTTTTACCCCTACCGACATGTACATATTACCTCAACTACCAACACTGCTGCTACTCTGTTTATTATCTATCCTGATTGGCTAGTCACTTTTACCCCTACCTACATGTACATATTACCTCAACTACCAACACTGCTGCTACTCTGTTTATTATCTATCCTGATTGACTAGTCACTTTTACCCCTACCTACATGTACATATTACCTCAACTACCAACACTGCTGCTACTCTGTTTATTATCTATCCTGATTGACTAGTCTCTTTTACCCCTACCTACATGTACATATTACCTCAACTACCAACACTGCTGCTACTCTGTTTATTATCTATCCTGATTGACTAGTCACTTTTACCCCTACCTACATGTACATATTACCTCAACTACCAACACTGCTGCTACTCTGTTTATTATCTATCCTGATTGGCTAGTCACTTTTACCCCTACCTACATGTACATATTACCTCAACTACCAACACTGCTGCTACTCTGTTTAATATCTATCCTGATTGACTAGTCACTTTTACCCCTACCTACATGTACATATTACCTCAACTACCAACACTGCTGCTACTCTGTTTATTATCTATCCTGATTGACTAGTCACTTTTACCCCTACCTACATGTACATATTACCTCAACTACCAACACTGCTGCTACTCTGTTTATTATCTATCCTGATTGACTAGTCACTTTTACCCCTACCTACATGTACATATTACCTCAACTACCAACACTGCTGCTACTCTGTTTATTATCTATCCTGATTGACTAGTCACTTTTACCCCTACCTACATGTACATATTACCTCAACTACCAACACTGCTGCTACTCTGTTTATTATCTATCCTGATTGACTAGTCACTTTTACCCCTACCGACATGTACATATTACCTCAACTACCAACACTGCTGCTACTCTGTTTATTATCTATCCTGATTGACTAGTCACTTTTACCCCTACCGACATGTACATATTACCTCAACTACCAACACTGCTGCTACTCTGTTTATTATCTATCCTGATTGGCTAGTCACTTTTACCCCTACCTACATGTACATATTACCTCAACTACCAACACTGCTGCTACTCTGTTTATTATCTATCCTGATTGACTAGTCACTTTTACCCCTACCGACATGTACATATTACCTCAAATACCAACACTGCTGCTACTCTGTTTATTATCTATCCTGATTGGCTAGTCACTTTTACCCCTACCTACATGTACATATTACCTCAACTACCAACACTGCTGCTACTCTGTTTATTATATATCCTGATTGACTAGTCACTTTTACCCCTACCTACATGTACATATTACCTCAACTACCAACACTGCTGCTACTCTGTTTATTATCTATCCTGATTGGCTAGTCACTTTTACCCCTACCTACATGTACATATTACCTCAACTACCAACACTGCTGCTACTCTGTTTATTATCTATCCTGATTGACTAGTCACTTTTACCCCTACCTACATGTACATATTACCTCAACTACCAACACTGCTGCTACTCTGTTTATTATCTATCCTGATTGACTAGTCACTTTTACCCCTGTACATACTGTATAACCTCAATTACCTCAACTACCTGGTACCCCTGCACATTGACTCAGTACTGGTACTTCCTGTATATAGCCATGTTATTACCTGGTACTCCTGCACATTGACTCAGTACTGGTACTTCCTGTATATAGCCATGTTATTACCTGGTACCCCTGCACATTGACTCAGTACTGGTACTTCCTGTATACAGCTTCATTAATGTTTTTATTTTGTTACTATTTCCTTTTTTATTTAGCTAATATTTGTCTTTTTAACTCTGCATTGTTGGTTAAAGGCTCCTAAGTAAGCATATCACTGTAAAGTCAACACCTGTTGTATTCGGCGCATGTGACCAATAAAATTAGATTTTGATTTGATGGTCCTAAAACATGCTCTCTACTACTGCTAACAGCCTGCCTGTCGTCTCGAGCCGTCAGCGTGGTCCTAAAACATGCTCTCTACTACTGCTAACAGCCTGCCTGTCGTCTCGAGCCGTCAGCGTGGTCCTGAAACATGCTCTCTACTACTGCTAACAGCCTGCCTGTCGTCTCGAGCCGTCAGCGTGGTCCTGAAACATGCTCTCTACTACTGCTAACAGCCTGCCTGTCGTCTCGAGCCGTCTGCTTGGTCCTAAAACATGCTCTCTACTACTGCTAACAGCCTGCCTGTCGTCTCGAGCCGTCTGCGTGGTCCTAAAACATGCTCTCTACTACTGCTAACAGCCTGCCTGTCGTCTCGAGCCGTCAGCGTGGTCCTAAAACATGCTCTCTACTACTGCTAACAGCCTGCCTGTCGTCTCGAGCCGTCAGCGTGGTCCTAAAGCCACCCCTGTAAAATGGCTAAACTGCATTTGCCTGTTAATGTGGATTGGAATGATTTTAGAAGCCAATTTTGCGTTTGGAGGTAGGGTATGGCGACTGCCATATTCTTCCATACTCTGCCATACCCGATTGACGCCCCTTGTTCCTCTTGTGTTGAGACTTTGCTCTGCTTAGTTTCTGTCTGAATTCCTGCAAACTGTTTTAGCTTCTGCTAACAGGAAGTTGTATAAACATAGTTGAAGTGCAGCAAGCAGCCACAGTGTGTTACTCTGCCTCACAATGGAACTACTGGGCTGTGGTTCCTTCTCCTTTAGGAAGCGTCTTTCCTTTCTGTGTCTAAACATAATAATAGCACTCATCAGCCTCCTGTAGCTCAGTTGGTAGAGCATGGCACTTGCAACGCCAGGGTTGTGGGTTCGTTTCCCACGGGGGGCCAGTATGAAAAATGTATGCACTCACTAACTGTAAGTCGCTCTGGATAAGAGCGTCTGCTAAATGACTAAAATGTCAAATGTAAATGTATCAGCCTCCCATCTGAAAGACTTTCTCTCTTTGGTTCTTAAAGGGATAGACCAAGTGTGTTCTACTTCCCAGAGTCAGATGACCTCATGGATACTATTTGTATGTCTCTGCGTGCAGTTTGAAGGAAGTTTGAAGGAAGTTTGTGAGGCAATACTAACTAATGTTCCCATAGACTTCCAGTCATTGTGCCAGAGAGCATTGGCTCGTGTCTAACTTCCTTCAAACTGGATAAGAGCGTCTGCTAAATGGCTAGAAAACAACAACAACAACAACAAAAAAACACTGTGTGGTCTAATGGAGTGGTGTTTGTGTAGCCTTTAGTAACCCCCTCCACACGGGGCCTTTCGTCACCCCCTCCCCTCCACACGGGGCCTTTCGTCACCCCCTCCCCTCCACACGGGGCCTTTCGTCACCCCCTCCCCTCCACACAGGGCTTTTAGTAACCCCCTCCACACGGGGCCTTTCGTCACCCCCTCCCCTCCACACGGGGCCTTTCGTCACCCCCTCCCCTCCACACGGGGCTTTTAGTAACCCCCTCCACACGGGGCTTTTAGTAACCCCCTCCACACGGGGCTTTTAGTCACCCCCTCCACACGGGGCTTTTAGTAACCCCCTCCACACGGGGCCTTTAGTCACCCCCTCCACACAGGGCCTTTAGTAACCCCCTCCACACAGGGCTTTTAGTAACCCCCTCCCCCCCACACAGGGCTTTTAGTAACCCCCCCCCCCCCCCACACACAGGGCTTTTAGTAACCCCCACCACACAGGGCCTTTAGTACCCCCCTCCCCTCCACACAGGGCCTTTAGTCACCCCCTCCACACAGGGCCTTTAGTAACCCCCTCCGCACAGGGCTTTTAGTAACCCCCTCCACACAGGGCCTTTAGTAACCCCCTCCTCACAGGGCTTTTAGTAACCCCCTCCGCACAGGGCTTTTAGTAACCCCCTCCTCACAGGGCCTTTAGTAACCCCCTCCTCACAGGGCCTTTAGTAACCCCCTCCATACAGGGCCTTTAGTAACCCCCTCCACACAGGGCCTTTAGTCAACCCCTCCCCTCCATACAGGGCCTTTAGTCACCCCCTTCACACAGGGCCTTTAGTCAACCCCTCCCCTCCATACAGGGCCTTTAGTAACCCCCTCCTCACAGGGCCTTTAGTAACCCCCTCCACACAGGGCCTTTAGTAACCCCCTCCACACAGGGCCTTTAGTCACCCCCTTCACACAGGGCCTTTAGTCAACCCCTCCCCTCCATACAGGGCCTTTAGTCAACCCCTCCCCTCCATACAGGGCCTTTAGTAACCCCCTCCTCACAGGGCCTTTAGTAACCCCCTCCACACAGGGCCTTTAGTAACCCCCTCCACACAGGGCCTTTAGTCACCCCCTTCACACAGGGCCTTTAGTCAACCCCTCCCCTCCATACAGGGCCTTTAGTCAACCCCTCCCCTCCACACAGGGCCTTTAGTCAACCCCTCCCCTCCACACAGGGCCTTTAGTCACCCCCTTCACACGGGGCCTTTAGTCACCCCCTCCCCTCCATACAGGGCCTTTAGTAACCCCCTCCACACAGGGCCTTTAGAAACCCCCTCCCATCCACAGAGAGACGGAAGAGAGACGGAAGAGAGAGAGAGAGAGACGGAAGAGAGAGAGAGAGAGACGGAAGAGAGAGAGAGAGAGACGGAAGAGAGAGAGAGAGAGACGGAAGAGAGAGAGAGACGGAAGAGAGAGAGACGGAAGAGAGAGAGAGACGGAAGAGAGACGGAAGAGAGAGAGACGGAAGAGAGAGACGAGAGAGAGACGGAAGAGAGAGAGGCGGAAGAGTTTGAGTTTGAGTTTATTTTTACAGGGACAGTGCACATTATCCAACGTTTCAGTAAAAGTGCCGGTTTTAGCCAGCCGGCTAATTTTCAACCGCAGTCCCTGGGCAGGTTATTAAAAACAATTACAATATAGACAATAACAACATAGAACAAGACATAGCATACAGACATAGCAACATAGGACAAACAAGACGTAGCATACAGACCGAGCAACATAGAACAAAAAGCAGCAAGACAAAATTCATAAAAGCAACAAAGTGTTTCCACACCTCACAAGTTACAGACAACCGACATGGAAAGCGGCAACACACAGCTAGGGACCATGTTCACAAATCTGATTGACCTTTAACCATGTCTTCAAGCATTTTGTGAAAGTGTGATATGTGGTGCAGTTATGTGTGTCTGATGGCAGTGTATTCCAGACATGGGAAGCTCTCACAGAAAAGGCGGATTTACTAAAGGTGCTTTTCCTTAGGGGAACTACACAGTCACCTCTCATGGCAGACCTTGTGGATCTGCTGCCATATGTTTGGGTTTTCTGTTTAACAAAAATACTGAGTGGAGGGGGAGCCAAGCCATTTAGGATCTTGAGAGAGAGACATTGACATAGCAAAGTGATAAATCCTCTGAAAGGGCTGAAGCGTTTACCTATACCAAAAGCCTTTTCAATATGAATAAAAGGAAACAAGTTATCAAATTATGATATCTAAAAAGATGGGTTGTGTTAAGGACTTTCTAAACATGGTTAAAACAGATACAATCATCTCTGTGGGCTTTCCCTTCTAGTGCCAGCTCTTCTGAATGAGCCCACTGTGTGGTAGGCCTCTTGTCTTCCAGTACAACTGACAGACAGACAGAGAGCAGCACAGCTGTGCACAAAGAATCCGTTGAAGGCTTCAGATTTCAGTGCACTCCTCCCTCCCTCTTCTCTCTCTCTCTCCCCCCTCCTTCCTCTCTCCCTCCCTCCCTCTTCTCTCTCTTTGGTCATTATGGCCAAACAGTTCTATTTTTGTTTAATCAGACCAGAGGACATTTCTCTAAAAAGTACGATCTTTGTCCCCATGTGCAGTTGTAAACCGTAGTCTGGCTTTTTTATGGCGGTTTTGGAGCAGTGGCTTCTTCCTTGCTGAGTGGCCTTTCAGGTTATGTCAATATAGGACTCGTTTTACTGTGGATATAGATAATTTTGTACCTGTTGCCTCCAGCATCTTCACAAGGTCCTTTGCTGTTGTTCTGGGATTGATTTGCACTTTTCGCACCAAAGTACGTTAATCTCTAGGAGACAGAATGTGTCTCCTTCCTGAGCGGTATGATGGCTGCGTACTATTGTTTGTACAGATGAACGTGGTACCTTCAGGCGTTTGGAAATTGCTCCCAAGAATGAACCAGACTTGTGGAGGTCTACAGTTTTTTTCTGAGGTTTTGGCTGATTTCTTTTCATTTTCCCATGATGTCAAGCAAAGAGGCACTGAGTTTGAAGGTAGGCCTTGAAATACATCCACAGGTACACCTCCAATTGACTCAAATGATGTCAATTAGCCTATCAGAAGCTTCTAAAGCAATGACATCATTTTCTGGAATTTTCCAAGCTGTTTAAAGGCACAGTCAACTTAGTGTCTGTAAACAATTGTTGGAAAAATGACTTGTGTCATGCACAAAGTAGATGTCCTAACCGACTTGCCAAAACTATAGTTTAACAATAAATTTGTGGAGTGGTTGAAAAATGAGTTTTAATGACTCCAACCTAAGTGTATGTAAACTTCCGACTTCAACTGTAGGTGCACAGGTCGAGGAAACATTTGAGTTATCAAGGTGACAGACATTGACACATTCAATACCTCCTTGCACACTCTTGCCTGCATCTAGCTGATATAGGGTGTAATCATTAGTCCAACACTTGCAAACAAGAGTTTCTATTGGACAAATTCAGGTACGTTTATCCGCGTTTCAGTCCGTTTTCTTCCGTTTAATAAACGTTTTTCAACAGAATCAGCGGAATGAATACACCCCTGATCCAGTGCTTAATTTGAGCAGGATCCTGCACCTCTCTGTTTTGGACTGTTTTGTTCCGGAACCTATTTGGCCGGATCCGGTACATCTGGTGGCATGAACAATAATTTTCACTTTTCACAGAATAGATAAAAGTTCATTCGAGTTGCCTCTTCATTAATTCTCCTGCCCCCACAAAAAACCTACCAGGGTAGTTACAAACAGCACAGGAATGAAATCATCAACATGTATTGATCACATCTTTACTAATGCTGCATAAATGTGCTTGAAAGCATTATCCAGATCCATCGGATGTAGTGATCACAATATGGTAGCCATATCTAGGAAAACCAAAGTTCCAAAGGCTGGGCCTGTGACGTGATGAGGTTGGACCAGAGAAGAGACCAGATGAGGAATCAGTGGTTTAGGATAAACGTAAATACTTTACTGAGAATTGGTAACAGAAGGATCACTGTAATACTGGGAAAACAATAAATACTAGGGCTAGAAAACTCACTCAGGAGACAAACGCATATGGCAAACAAATCAAGCTTCTGCAAAGGGAAAGATAAATCATAATTAGTGATAGAACACACCTGGGTGTCATGATTGTCCCTAGGACGGTCTCTGCTGCCCTCTGGTGACAGGTGGAACCACGACAGGGCCTAATATAGTGTAGAAGAGGTCATACAATACGTTTTGTAGTGATTCCTATGTTGTTGATGTAAATAATATTTGTTGGTGTGTAATGAGGAGCAAACAGATGCTGCACTTGACACATTTATGAAATTGCTTATCCCAGTTACTAATAAGCATGCACCCATTAAGAAAATGACTGTAAAAACTGTTAAATCCCCATGGATTGATGAGGAATTTCAAAATTGTATGGTTGAGTGGGATGAGGCAAAAGGAATGGCAAATAAGTCTGGCTGCACAACCAATTGGCAAACGTACTGCAAATTGAGAAATCATGTGATTAAACTGAATAAAAAGAAGAAGAAACAACACTATGAAACAAGGATAATGACATAAAGAATGATAGTAAAAAGATTTGGAGCACCTTCAATGAAATGTTGGGAAAAAAGGCAAACTCAGCCCCATCATTCATTGAATCAGATGGCTCATTCATTACAAAACCGACTGATATTGCCAACTACTTTAATTATTTTTTCATTGGGAAGATTAGCAAACTTAGGCATGACATGCCAGCAGCAATTGCTGACACTACACATCCAAGTATATCTGAGAAAATTACAAGCATTGTAATTTTGAATTCCGTAAAGTGAGTGTGGAAGAGGTGAAAAAATTATTGTTGTCTATCAGCAATGACAAGCCACCGGGGTCTGACAACTTGGATGGAAAATTACTGAGGATCATAGCGGACGATATCGCCACTTTTATTTGCCATATCTTCAATTAAGCCTACTAGAAAGTGTGTGCCCTCAGGCCTGGAGGGAAGCAAAAGTCATTCCGCTACCTAAGAATAGTAAAGCCCCCTTTACTGCCTGAAATAGCCAACCAATCAGTCTGTTCCCAACCCTTAGTAAAGTTACAGTTACAATAAACAAATTGACAACTAACTTTCAGCAGGCTTATTGGGAAGGACATTCAACAAGCACAGCAGTTACACAAATGACTGAAGATTGGCTGAGAGAAATTGATGGTGAAAATATTTTGGGGGATGTTTTGTTAGACTTCAGTGCGGCTTTTGACATTATCGATCATAGTCTGCTGCTGTAAAAACGTATGTGTTATGGCTTTACACCCCCTGCCTATATTGTGGATAAAGAGTTACCTGTCTAACAGAACACAGAGGGTGTTCTTTAATGAAAGCCTCCAACATAATCCAGGTAGAATCAGGAATTCCCCAGGGCAGCTGTCTAGGCCCCTTACGTTTATCAATCTTTACTAATGACATGCCACTGGCTTTGAGTAAAGCCAGAGTGTCTATGTATGCGGATGACTCAACACTATTCACGTCAGCTACTACAGCAACTGAAATGACTGCAACACTTAACAAAGAGTTGCAGTTAGTTTCAGAATGGGTGGCAAGGAATAAGTTAGTCCTAAATATTTCAAAAACTAGAAGCATTGCATTTGGGGCAAATCATTCACTAAACCCTAATCCTCAACTAAATCTTGTAATAAATAATGTGGAAATTGAGCAAGTTGAGGAGACTAAACTGCTTGGAGTAACCCTGGATTGTAAACTGTCATGGTCAAAACATATTGATACAACAGTAGCTAAGATGGGGAGAAGTCTGTCCATAATAAAGCGCTGCTCTATATTCTTAACAGTACTATCAACAAGACAGGTCCTACAGGCTCTAGTTTTGTCGCACCTGGACAACTGTTCAGTCGTGTGGTCAGGTGCCACAAAGAAGGACAGGAAAATTGCAATTGGCTCAGAACAGGGCAGCATGGCTGGCCCTTGGATGTACACAGAGAGCTAACATTATTAATATACAGGTCAATCTCTCCTGGCTCAAAGTAGAGGAGATATTGACCTTCATCACTACTTGTATTTGTGAGAGGTATTGACATGTTGAAAGCACCAAGCTGTCTGTTTAAACGACTAGCACACAGCTCAGACACCCATGCATACCCCACAAGACATGCCACCAGAGGTCTCTTCACAGTCCCCAAGACCAGAACAGACTATGGGAGGCGCACAGTACTACATAGAGCCATGACTACATGGAACTCTGTTCCACATCAGGTAACTGATGCAAGCAGTAGAATCAGATTTAAAAAAAATACACCTTATGGAACAGCGGGGACTGTGAAGCAACACAAACATAGACACATGCATATAGACAAATGATAACATACTATACACAGACGTAGACATGGATTTTGTGTTGTAGATATGTGGTGTGGAGAATGGGACTGAGGACACGCACTTAGTGTGTTGTGAATTCTGTAATGAATGTATTGTAATGTTTTTAAAATTGTATAACTGTCTTAATGTTGCTGTACCCCAGGAAGAGTAGCTGCTGCCTTTGCAGGA
The DNA here is from genome assembly GCA_902810595.1 of Coregonus sp. 'balchen'. Taxonomy (NCBI): domain Eukaryota; kingdom Metazoa; phylum Chordata; class Actinopteri; order Salmoniformes; family Salmonidae; genus Coregonus; species Coregonus sp. 'balchen'. The sequence continues at coordinate 48,101,785 of LR778283.1, forward strand.
ACTAATGGGGATCCTTAATAAACACCAGGAAGAGTAGCTGCTGCCTTGGCAGGAACTAATGGGGATCCATAATAAACCCCAGGAAGAGTAGCTGCTGCCTTGGCAGGAACTAATGGGGATCCATAAAAACCCCAGGAAGAGTAGCTGCTGCCTTGGCAGGAACTAATGGGGATCCATAATAAACCCCAGGAAGAGTAGCTGCTGCCTTGGCAGGAACTAATGGGGATCCATAATAAACCCCAGGAAGAGTAGCTGCTGCCTTGGCAGGAACTAATGGGGATCCATAATAAACCCCAGGAAGAGTAGCTGCTGCCTTGGCAGGAACTAATGGGGGATCCATAATAAAACCCCAGGAAGAGTAGCTGCTGCCTTGGCAGGAACTAAATGGGGATCCATAATAAACCCAGGAATAGTAGCTGCTGCCTTGGGCAGGAACTAAATGGGGATCCATAATCAACCCCAGAAGAGTAGCTGCTGCCTTGGAAGGAAATAACGGGGTCCATAATTAAACCCCAGGAAGAGTTAGCTGCTGCCTTGGCAGGAAAAAAAAATAAGGGGATCCATAATAAACACAGGAAGAGTAGGTGCTGCCTTGGCAGGGGAACTAAAACCGGGGATCCATACGAAACCCAGAAGAGTGCTGATGCCTTGGCAGGAAAAATAACGGGGATCCATAAATAAAACCCCCGGAGAGTCGCTGCTGGCCTGGCAGGAACTAACGGGGATCCAAATAAACCCCAGGAGAGTAGCTGCTGGCCTTGGCAGGAACTAAACGGGATCCAGAATAAACCCCAGGAGGAAGAGAGCTTCTCCTTGGCAGGAACTAACGGGGATCCATAATAAACCCAGGAAGTAGCTGCTTCCTTGGCAGGAACTAACGGGATCCATAAAAACCCAGGAAAAGTAGCTGCGCTTGCGGAACTAACGGGTTCCATAATAACCCGGAGAGTACTGTGCCTTGGCAGGAACTAACGGGGATCCTAATAAACCCCAGGAAGAGTTAGCTGCTGCCTTGGCGGAACTAACGGGATCCAACTAAACCCCAGGAAGAGTAGCTGCTGCCTTGGCAGACTAACGGGTTCCATAATAACCCAGGAAGAGTAGCTGCTCCTGCAGGAACTAACGGGGATCCATAATACCCCAGGAAGAGTAGCTGCTGCCTTGGCAGGAACTAACGGGGATCCATAATAAACCCCAGGAAGAGTAGCTGCTGCCTTGCAGGGAAATAACGGGGATCCTAATAACCCAGGAAAAGTAGCTGTTCTGCCTTGGAGAACTACCGGGGATCCATAATAAACCCCAGGAAGAGTAGCTGCTGCCTTGGCAGGAACTACGGGATCCATATAACCCAGGAAGAGTCTGCTGCCTGGCAGAACAATGGGATCCAATAACCCCAGGAAGATAGCTGCTGCCTTGGCAGGAACTAATGGGGTCCATAATAACCCCAGGAAGAGTAGCTGCTCCTTGGCAGGAACTATGGGGATCCATAATAACCCCAGAAGAGTAGCTGCTGCCTTGGCAGGAACTAATGGGGATCATAATAAACCCAGAAGAGAGCTGCTGCCTTTGGCAGAACTATGGGGATCCATATAACCCCAGGAGAGTAGCTGCTGCCTGCAGGAACTAATGGGATCCATAAAAACCCCAGGAGAGTACTGCTGCCTTGGCAGGAATAATGGGGATCCATAATAAACCCCAGAAGAGTACGCGCTTGGCAGGAACTAATGGGATCCATAATAACCCCGGAAGATTAGTGCTGCCTTGGCAGGACTAAAGGGATCCATAATAACCCAGAAGAGTAGCTGCTGCCGCCTTGGGCAGGAACTAAAACTGGGGGAATCCATTTAAAAAAACCCCAGGAAAGTATGTAGCTGCTGCCATTGGGCAGGAAACTAATGGGGATCCATAATAAACCCCAGGAAGAGTAGCTGCTGCCTTTGGCAGGAACTAATGGGGCTCCATAATAAACCCCAGGAAGAGTAGCTGCTGCCTTGGCAGGAAACTAATGGGGATCCATAATAAACCCCAGGAAGAGTAGCTGATGCCTTGGCAGGAAACTAATGGGGATCCATAATAAACCCCAGGAAGAGTAGCTGCTGCCTTGGCAGGGAACTAATGGCCGGATCCATTAATAAACCCCAGGAAGAGTAGCTGCTGCCTTGGGCAGGAAACTCATGGGGATCCATAATAAACCCCAGGAAGAGTTAGCTGCCTGCCTTGGCAGGAAACTAATGGGGATGCCATAATAAACCCCAGGAAGAGTAGCTGCTGCAGGTAAATTGTAAATCTGTCCATGGAACTAGGGTGTTTTCCCAGTGAACTAAAACTTGCAAGGGTCATTCCTTTATATAAAAAGGGAATAAATTAGATCATGGAAACCATCGGCCTGTCTCAATCCTGTGTGTTTTATTGAAGGTCATGGAAAGGATTATGTTCAAGCAGATTGACAGTTATATTTCCTTACATAACCTATTCTATGAGCTCCAATCTGGCTGTAGGAAATCCCAATTCCACTGAGTGCAGTGCAAATCAATTTATAAAAATTTTAACATGCGTTTTTCTGGATTTTTTTGTTGTTATTCTGTCTCTCACTGTTCAAATAAACCTACCATTAAAATTATAGACTGATCATTTCTTTGTCAGTGGGCAAACGTACAAAATAAGTACTGTATGTAAACTTCCGACTTCAACTGTAGCCTCTCTCTCTCTCGCGCTCTCTCGCTTCTCCTTCATTTTTAAAGAAATTAGCTAATTTGTTGAAAACTGTTCAACTATTGTCTTTCTCTCTCTTTGAGTCAACTACTCACCACATTTTATGCACTGCAGTGCTAGCTAGATGTAGCTTATGCTTTCAGTACTAGATTAATTCTCTGATTGGGTAGACAACATGTCAGTTCATGCTGCAAGAGCTCTGATAGGTTGGAGGACGTCCTCCAGAAGTTGTCATAATTACTGTGTAAGTCTATGGAAGGAGGTGAGAACCATGAGCCTGCTAGGTTTTGTATTGAAGTCAATGTACCCGGAGGAGGACGGAAACTAGCTGTCCTCCAGCTACACCATGGATGCTACCCTACAGAGTGCTGTTGAGGCTACGGTAGACCTTCTTTGCAAAACAGTGTTAATCAATTATTTGGTGACTGTCTAAATTGTCTCGTACATAAGATTGTCCACAGTTTGGTCCCCAGGTACTTATGTAACTACTTTAACTTAGTAAGGGATAACCATAACTATTCCACTAGAAGGAGAGCTCTGTAGCTCAGTTGGTAGAGCATGGCGCTTGCAATGCCAGGGTTGTGTGGGTTTGATTCCCATGGGGGGCCAGTATGAAAAAATGTAAACACTCACCAGACCTGCTCTGGATAAGAACGACTGCTAAATGACTAAAATGTAAATGTAAGGAGTGAAACTGACGTTGTTCCATTTAGATTTAAAAGTGGAATGGGGAAATGAACTTTTTTATACTCCGCTGCCATTCTGTGGAATAGTTATAACCGCCATTGGTAGTTTCAAGTTCTCAATGAAAAAATGGCTAAATAGTAGAATGGCTCAAAAGTGAGTGGTAAGATTCTAGTAGGTGGCTGAGAAGGAAATACCCGGGATAGCATTTTGGTGCCTGCTGTTTATTATATGGTGATTGTCTTGTATATTTTAGGGATTCATTGTTTTATATATTAAGGGTATGGGAGACAAGGGAGATGTACAGTTGAAGTTGGAAGTTTACATACACTTAGGTTGGAGTCATAAAAAAGGTGTTTTTCAACCACTCCACAAATTTCAAATTAACAAACTACAGTTTTGGCAAGTCGGTTAGGACATCTACTTTGTGCATGACACAAGTAATTTTTCAAAAAATTGTTTACTGACAGATTATTTCACTTATAATTCACTGTATCACAATTCCAGTGGGTCAGAAGTGTACATACACTAAGTTGACTGTGCCTTTAAACAGCTTGGAAAATTCCAGAAAATGATGTCATGGCATTAGAAGCTTCTGATAGGCTAATTGACATAATTTGAGTCAATTGGAGGTGTACCTGTGGATGTATTTCAAGGCCTACCTTCAAATTCAGTGCTTCTTTGCTTGACATCATGGGAAAATCAAAAGAAATCAGCCAAGACCTCAGAAAAAAAGTCTGGTTCATCCTTGGGAGCAATTTCCAAACGCCTGAAGGTACCACGTTCACCTGTACAAACAATAGTACGCAAGTATAAACACCATGGGACCACGCAGCTGTCATACCGCTCAGGAAGGAGATGCGTTCTGTCTCCTAGAGATTAAACATACTTTGGTGCGAAAAGTGCAAATCAATCCCAGAACAACAGCAAAGGACCTTGTGAAGATGCTGGAGGAAATAGGTACAAAAGTATCTATATCCACAGTAAAACAAGTCCTATATCGACATAACCTGAAAGGCCGCTCAGCAATGAAGAAGCCACTGCTCCAAAACCGCCATAGAAAAGCCAGACTGCGGTTTGCAACTGCACATGGGGACAAAGATCATACTTTTTGGAGAAATGTCCTCTGGTCTGATGAAACAAAAATAGAACTGTTTGGCCATAATGACCATCGTTATGTTTGGAGGAAAAAGGGGGTCCTTGCAAGCCGAAGAACACCATCACAACCGTGAAGCACAGGGGTGGCAGCATCATGCTGTGGGGGATGCTTTGCTGCAGGAGGGACTGGTGCACTTCACAAAATAAATGGCATCATGAGGAAGGAAAATTATGTGGATTTATTGAAGCAACATCTCAAGACATCAGTCAGGAAGTTAAAGCTTGGTCGCAAATGGGTCTTCCAAATGGACAATGACCCCAAGCATACTTCCAAAGTTGTTCAAAATGGCTTAAGGACAACAAAGTCAAGGTATTGGAGTGGCCATCACAAAGCCCTGACCTCAATCCTATAGAACATTTGTGGGCAGAACTGAAAAAGCGTGTGCGAGCAAGGAGGCCTACAAACCTGACTCAGTTACACCAGCTCTGTCAGGAGGAATGGGCCAAAATTCACCCAACTTATTGTGGGAAGCTTGTGGAAGGCTACCCGAAATGTTTGACCCAAGTTAAACAATTTAAAGGCAATGCTACAAATACTAATTGAGTGTATGTAAACTTCTGACCCACTGGGAATGTGATGAAAGAAATAAAAGCTGAAATAAATCATTCTCTCTACTATTATTCTGACATTTCACATTCTTAAAATAAAGTGGTGATCCTAACTGACCTAAGACAGGGAATTTATACTAGGATTAAATGTCAGGAATTGTGAAAAACTGAGTTTAAATGTATTTGGCTAAGGTGTATGTAAACTTCTGACTTCAACTGACAGTACCAGTCAAAAGTTTGGACACACCTACTCATTCAAAGGTTTTTCTTTATTTTTACTATTTTCTACATTGTAGATATGTAAACTTCCGACTTCAACTGTAGCTAGCTAACATTAAGTTAGCTGGCTAGCCAGTTCAGATAATGACCATATCATAGCTGACAACGTCTTAACTTTAGCTCATTTGTATTCATTATAATCACGAATTGGACATGCTGAAATCAACACCAACCAGCAAGGGAGAGGATCCACTATCACTTCTAGGCCATCATGAGTTCAGTGAGCTTGACATTTGGTCATTTCAGCAATGTAAGAGCATATTACAGCATGTCCAATTTGTGATCATAAATGCCCATTGAAAGATATTGCTAATGGACAGTGTCCATTACACATAATACAGTGGGGGAAAAAAGTATTTAGTCAGCCACCAATTGTGCAAGTTCTCCCACTTAAAAAGATGAGAGAGGCCTGTAATTTTCATCATAGGTACACGTCAACTATGACAGACAAATTGATTTAAAAAAATCCAGAAAATCACATTGTATGATTTTTTAAATGAATTTATTTGCAAATTATGGTGGAAAATAAGTATTTGGTCACCTACAAACAAGCAAGATTTCTGGCTCTCACAGACCTGTAACTTCTTCTTTAAGAGGCTCCTCTGTCCTCCACTCGTTACCTGTATTAATGGCACCTGTTTGAACTTATCAGTATAAAAGACACCTGTCCACAACCTCAAACAGTCACACTCCAAACTCCACTATGGCCAAGACCAAAGAGCTGTCAAAGGACACCAGAAACAAAATTGTAGACCTGCACCAGGCTGGGAAGACTGAATCTGCAATAGGTAAGCAGCTTGGTTTGAAGAAATCAACTGTGGGAGCAATTATTAGGAAATGGAAGGCATACAAGCCCACTGATAATCTCCCTTGATCTGGGGCTCCACGCAAGATCTCACCCCGTGGGGTCAAAATGATCACAAGAACGGTGAGCAAAAATCCCAGAACCACACGGGGGGACCTAGTGAATGACTTGCAGAGAGCTGGGACCAAAGTAACAAAGCCTACCATCAGTAACACACTACGCCGCCAGGGACTCAAATTCTGCAGTGCCAGACGTGTCCCCCTGCTTAAGCCAGTACATGTCCAGGCCCGTCTGAAGTTTGCTAGAGTGCATTTGGATGATCCAGAAGAGGATTGGGAGAATGTCATATGGTCAGATGAAACCAAAATATAACTTTTTGGTAAAAACTCAACTCGTCGTGTTTGGAGGACAAAGAATGCTGAGTTGCATCCAAAGAACACCATACCTACTGTGAAGCATGGGGGTGGAAACATCATGCTTTGGGGCTGTTTTTCTGCAAAGGGACCAGGACGACTGATCCGTGTAAAGGAAAGAATGAATGGGGCCATATATCGTGAGATTTTGAGTGAAAACCTCCTTCCATCAGCAAGAGCATTGAAGATGAAACGTGGCTGGGTCTTTCAGCATGACAATGATCCCAAACACACCGCCCGGGCAACGAAGGAGTGGCTTCGTAAGAAGCATTTCAAGGTCCTGGAGTGGCTTAGCCAGTCTCCAGATCTCAACCCCATAGAAAATCTTTGGAGGGAGTTGAAAGTCCGTGTTGCCCAGCGACAGCCCCAAAACATCACTGCTCTAGAGGAGATCTGCATGGAGGAATGGGCCAGAATACCAGCAACAGTGTGTGAAAACCTTGTGAAGACTTACAGAAAACGTTTGACCTGTGCCATTGCCAACAAAGGGTATATAACAAAGTATTGAGAAACTTTTGTTATTGACCAAATACTTATTTTCCACCATAATTTGCAAATAAATTCATTAAAAATCCTACAATGTCATTTTCTGGATTTATTTTTCTCATTTTGTCTTTCATAGTTGACGTGTACCTATGATGAAAATTACAGGCCTCTCTCATCTTTTTAAGTGGGAGAACTTGCCCAATTGGTGGCTGACTAAATACTTTTTTCCCCCACTGTATACTAGGATTAAATGTCAGGAATTGTGAAAAACTGAGTTTAGACCTGTAGACCTTGTATATTGTCTATAATTTTAATGGTAGGTTTATTTGAACAGTGAGAGACAGAATAACAACAACAAAATCCAGAAAAACGCATGTCAAAAATGTTATAAATTGATTTGCATTTTAATGGGAAATCAGACTCATCCTCCACATGGTCATTACATCAGACACATTGACTGAAGTCAATACAGTGTAACAATGGTGATGTCCTAGTTGCTCTGTGTTGTGTTACTCTGTGTTGTGTTACTCTGTGTTGTGTTGCTCTGTATTGTGTTGTGTTACTCTGTGTTGTGTTACTCAGTGTTGTGTTGTGTTACTGTGTTGTGTTACTCTGTGTTGTGTTGTGTTACTCTGTGTTGTGTTACTCTGTGTTGTGTTGTGTTACTCTGTGTTGTGTTACTCTGTGTTGTGTTACTCTGTGTTGTGTTGTTGTGTTACTCTGTGTTGTGTTGTGTTACTCTGTGTTGTGTTACTCTGTGTTGTGTTACTCTGTGTTGTGTTGTTGTGTTACTGTGTTGTGTTACTCTGTGTTGTGTTACTCTGTGTTGTGTTACTCTGTGTTGTGTGACTGTGTTGTGTTACTCTGTGTTGTGTGACTCTGTGTGGTGTTGTTGCCAACCTGCAGCCTAGTTTAATGGCTAATCTAATCTCCCTCTTGACAGGTGGCTTGGGCACACCTGCGTCATCAGCTGGCAGCTCCACCTGCAAGAGGCTCCAGCAACCCCGGAGGCCAGGGTACCTGAGGACAGAGTTACCCAGGCTACAGGGCACCCTGGCTGGGGAGGAGGGGAGGACAGCCTGGCTGACCTACGGAGCATCTGGATGTCATGGGATGAACAAGCAGAACGGTCACAGTGACGTCATAAAGATGAGCCTGAGACTGCCTGTACCAGCTGGCTCATGTGTCTCAGTCAGCCAGCAGCTCTCTCCTCTGGAGACATACAGCTCAGAAGCATACAAACCATCCCTAAGTTATCAAAACAACCACTTAATTTCCTTCTCTCCCACTCCTCCTCTCCTCTTCTCCTCTCCTCCTCTCTCACAGGAAGAAGGGTGTTGTGTCACTAAGTGTTCATCATCCAACCCTCAGGCCAGTTCCCCCAGCCCTCAGGCCAGTTCCCCCGGCCCTCAGGCCAGTTCCCCCGGCCCTCAGAGTGACTTCAGGTTGACCCCAGGGTCAATCCCCCTACAGCCCTTTCCTCTTAGCCCTAACCCCAGACCCAGGGTCCCCTAACCCCAGGTCCCCCAACCCAGGTCCCCTAACCCCAGAACCAGGTCCCCCTAACCCTAACTCCAGGACCTGTCCCCTGGCTCCACTGGCTCCAGGGCCCCCAGTCCCCCCACCTACCTGCCCCTCCAGGTCCCCCCAGCCTACCTGCCCCTCAGGTTCCCCCCAGCCTACCTGCCCTCCAGGTCCCCCCAGTCCCCCCAGCCTACCTGCCCCCCCAGGTCCCCCCAGTCCCCCCGCCTACCTGCCCCTCCAGGTCCCCCAGTCCCCCCAGCCTTTCCTGCCCCTCCAGGTCCCCCCAGTCCTCCCAGTACCTGCCCCCAGGTCCCCCCAGTCCTCCCAGCCTACCTGCCCCTCCAGGTCCCCCCCAGTCCCCCCAGCCTACCTGGCCCTCCAGGTCCCCCCAGTCCCCCCAGCCTACCTGCCCCTCCAGGTCCCCCCAGTCCTCCCAGCCTACCTGCCCCTCCAGGTCCCCCCAGTCCCCCCAGCCTACCTGGCCCTCCAGGTCCCCCCAGTCCCCCCAGCCTACCTGCCCCTCCAGGTCCCCCCAGTCCCCCCAGCCTACCTGCCCCTCCAGGTCCCCTCCTTCAGGGGACACTCCCTTCAGCTCCTCTTTCAGCTTTATCCAACAGTCACTGAGCCTATACTCCCTGGGCTCCAGTCACAGCACAGATACAGACCCTGGCCTAAACCCAGACCCACAACCACTGAACAGCTCCCCTGGCCTAAACCCAGACCCACAACCACTGAACAGCTCCACTAGCCTAGACCCAAATCCACTGGATCAGTCCTCAGCTAGGTCGTTAAGAACTGGATCCGTCCCATCCCACTCAGAACCACTGGAGAGGTCTGGGTCTGTCCCACCCTGCCAATCAAGACCTGTATCAGCCTCCCTTGACCAATTACCATCCAGGACATCTGGCTCCAGCTCCAACCAATCAGGACTAGGAGTTTTGGGTCTCTCTTTGGGGCTTTCTGTTTCAAAACTGTCAACTCCGAGTCGTGTCCAATCAGAGCCAGGCTCTGTCCCTCTCAGCCAATCAGACAGAGGACGGGACCGGCTCTCACCTTGGGTGTGGCAGGACCGGCACTGGGAGGCCCGGGAGGGGGCGGGACCAAGTCTGGGGGCGGAGTTACCCTCCTCTGTGACCTCTGACCTGGCGGAGTTGGAGCCTGACTGTGACTCCTCCTCTCTGGACACAGAAGCCGTCTCCTCCTCCCTGTCAGTAGGGGAGGACTCTGACGCTGCCTCTGCCTCCTCCCTCACCTCAGGGTACGAGAGTGCCACGCCCACTACTGCCACTCCCGGCCCCGCCCATAACTGCACTCCCGGCCCCGCCCATAACTGCACTCCAGACCAGGACCAGGGCTGGGACCAGGTGGTGAAGAAGTACGAGGGCGTCCTGCAAGACTGCCTGCATAACAACCGTACTAATACTAAGGTATGTCTTTCACCATAGAACCGTACTAATACTAAGGTATGTCTTTCACCATAGAACCGTACTAATACTAAGGTATGTCTTTCACCATAGAACCGTACTAATACTAAGGTATGTCTTTCACCATAGAACCGTACTAACACTAAGGTATGTCTTTCACCATAGAACCGTACTAATACTAAGGTATGTCTTGCCACCATAGAACCGTACTAACCCTAAGGTATGTCTTTCACCATAGAACCGTACTAACCCTAAGGTATGTCTTTCACCATAGAACCGTACTAACCCTAAGGTATGTCTTGCACCATAGAACCGTACTAACCCTAAGGTATGTCTTTCACCATAGAACCGTACTAATACTAAGGTATGTCTTTCACCATAGAACCGTACTAATACTAAGGTATGTCTTTCACCATAGAACCGTACTAATACTAAGGTACGTCTTTCACCATAGAACCGTACTAACACTAAGGTATGTCTTTCACCATAGAACCGTACTAATACTAAGGTATGTCTTGCACCATAGAACCGTACTAACCCTAAGGTATGTCTTTCACCATAGAACCGTACTAACCCTAAGGTATGTCTTTCACCATAGAACCGTACTAACCCTAAGGTATGTCTTGCACCATAGAACCGTACTAGATCTCCTCTAGGATCTCCTCTAGAGCAGTGATGTTTTGGGGCTGTCGCTGGGCAACACGGACTTTCAACTCCCTCCAAAGATTTTCTATGGGGTTGAGATCTGGAGACTGGCTAAGCCACTCCAGGACCTTGAAATGCTTCTTACGAAGCCACTCCTTCGTTGCCCGGGCGGTGTGTTTGGGATCATTGTCATGCTGAAAGACCCAGCCACGTTTCATCTTCAATGCCCTTGCTGATGGAAGGAGGTTTTCACTCAAAATATCACGATACATGGCCCCGTTCATTCTTTCCTTTACATGGATCAGTCGTCCTGGTCCCTTTGCAGAAAAACAGCCCCAAAGCATGATGTTTCCACCCCCATGCTTTGCGTTTGGTGTTCGCCAAAAGCCATGTGGGAGACTCCCCAAACATGGAAGAAGGTACTTTGGTCAGATTAGACAAAAATTGAGCTTTTTGGCCATCAAGGAAAACGCTATGTTTGGCGCAAACCCAACACCTCTCATCACCCCGAGAACACCATCCCCACAGTGAAGCATGGTGGTGGCAGCATCATGCTGTGGGGATGTTTTTCATTGGCAGGGACTGGGAAACTGGTCAGAATTGAAGGAATGATGGATGGCGCTAAATACAGGGAAATTCTTGAGGGAAACCTGTTTCAGTCTTCCAGAGATTTGAGACTGGGACGGAGGTTCACCTTCCAGCAGGACAATGACCCTAAGCATACTGCTAAAGCAAGACTCGAGTGGTTTAAGGGGAAACATTTAAATGTCTTGGAATGGCCTAGTCAAAGCCCAGACCTCAATCCAATTGAGAATCTGTGGTATGACTTAAAGATTGCTGTACACCAGCGGAACACATCCAACTTGAAGGACCTGGAGCAGTTTTGCCTTGAAGAATGGGCAAAAATCCCAGTGGCTAGATTTGCCAAGCTTATAGAGACATACCCCAAGAGACTTGCAGCTGTGATTGCTGCAAAAGGTGGCTCTACAAAATATTGACTTCCATTTTAATTCCAGGTTGTAAGGCAACAAAATAGGAAAAATGCCAAGGGGGGTGAATACTTTTGCAAGCCACAGTATGGGGTCATTTAGAAGAGCTACATTTTGCTATAATAGTTCAATTCTGTACTCGGTAATGTAAAGCAAACCTGGTATTAGTCTTCACTACTGATCTCTCTGTTCCTGTCTCAGATTCAGTCCATGATGCTGAAGCTACAGAGACTACAGCAGAAGGCTATCCTGGAGGATGAGTATGACTCAGGTGAGAGAAGATTGAAATAAAGACTTTGTGTGACACTAAGACATTTGCTCATGTTGTGTAGTCCAGGCCGCCTAGGGGGCCGCCCGCCCACCGTCCCTTTTCCTTTAAAAAAAAAATCATTTTCC
>LR778283.1:48113948-48116448 GCA_902810595.1 Coregonus sp. 'balchen'
CTAACCCTAAACCCTGACCCTGAACCAACCATAACCCTACCCTAACCCGCCTAGACCCAAACCATACAACCCTAACCATAACCCTAACCCTAGAACCCACCATAACCCCTAACCCTAACCCTGCCGAGAACCACAACATAACCCTCACCCAACCATAACCCTATCCCTAACCCTAACCCCGGCCTATAAACCAACCATAACCCTAACCCTGCTTATACCAACCATAAAACCCTAACCCTACCCTAACATAACCCTAACCCTAAACCCTAAACCCTGCCTAGACTAACCCAACGGTTTCTAAAGTTATAATTTCCATTTCCGAAATTGATTTGCCCTAAAGTAAAATGTATGAAAGCACACAAAAAATACCCATGAATTATAATTGCTGAGGATTATTTTCCTGCTGTAGCAAACTGCTCAAATGAAGATCTTACATCTGTAGTTCTCTAGCATAGCTGACATATGCACACTGTTTCACTGTTAGCAGAGAACTTTGGATGGTAATAACAGCCATTACGTCAGCAGCAGTTCATGAGGTACTGACCAGAGCAACATCATGCCTGCAGCATGTCTGTCTCTTTAGACCAGGGAGGAACAACATCATTTTACCAGAAACGTTGTTGCTCTATGTGTTGTACATAAATCAGTAGAAAAATGTTTCTTTATGAATTGGTTTATTTCCGCTCCAGTTACATTCACTGCCCACAGTGGCAGAACCCTCAGAGCACTCCAGAACACTGAGTCAGAACCCTCAGAACCCTCAGAATACTCCAGAACACTCAGTCAGAGCCCTCAGAATACTCCAGAACACTCAGTCAGAACCCCCAGAACCCTCAGAACACTCCAGAACACTGAGTCAGAACCCCCAGAACCCTCAGAATACTCCAGAACACTCAGTCAGAACCCCCAGAGCCCTCAGAATACTCCAGAACACTCAGTCAGAACCCCCAGAGCCCTCAGAATACTCCAGAACACTCAGTCAGAACCCCCAGAACCCTCAGAATACTCCAGAACACTGAGTCAGAACCCTCAGAATACTCCAGAACACTCAGTCAGAACCCCCAGAACCCTCAGAATACTCCAGAACACTCAGTCAGAACCCTCAGGTTTCCTTCCTGCCCTCTCAGTGGGCAGTAGGATTGTTAACCAGCCCGACCAGTCAGAAGGCTGTAGGCTGGTCCTGCCCAGGGCCCAAGCCTCCAGAACAACAGTTGGTGGTTTACCAGTTGTTATTGACTAGCAGAGCTATGCTGCAGTTGGACACCTCCTGTTGAGTGTATCAGGTGGCAGAGCAGCAAATGGATTCATGCCACGTGTTAGGCTGTAAAGAGTGTAAGAAATATATAATTTGTAGGGGTTGATCAATTTTTCGTTAGGGAACATCTAGTCTAAAATGTCAGTGGAAATTACTAACTTCAGAGGCCTTTTTAAACCTCAAATACACTACACATTTTACATTTCCTACATCTGTTAGTCAATTTGTCAAAGTTTGGCTGGGTATGTCCCAAATGGCACCCTATTCCCTATATAGTGCACTACTTTAGACCAGAGAATGGCACCCTATTCCCTATATAGTGCACTACTTTAGACCAGAGAATGGCACCCTATCCCCTACATAGTGCACTACTTTAGACCAGAGAATGGCACCCTATTCCCTATATAGTGCACTACTTTAGACCAGAGAATGGCACCCTATTCCCTATATAGTGCACTAGTGTGTCAGGCAACAGAGCTGATAGGGGCGTAAAGAGTGTAAAACACACCACTAAGAAAAACGTCCAGATGTAGGATCTCAATTTGATCACCCTGTTTCAGGAGCACGTTCCTGCAATGCAGGAAATGTTTAACTTGTAGTGTATTTGAGGTTTAAAAAAGGCTTCTGAAGTTTGTAATTTCCACTTTGACATTTCAGACTTGATTTTCCCATACAAAAAAGTGGATCAACCCCTACAAAAATGTCCATGAATTATAATCCACATAATAATTCACATTTCCTATTGCTGCAGGATTATTTTCATGCTGTAGCAAACTGGCTCAAATAGAGAGCAATAGTAATGGTGTATTTTTGTAGGCACTAACTCCGCCTTGGTTCGTTGGCCAAAGCCTCGGGAAATGAATGGGTTTTTTGTAGAGGTTTTGGATAAATGCCGAGGCATTTAGGAGATCTTATACATTTTGTTCTATGAGATAATCTTAATCAGCTAACATAAATTTTTGTGAATTTGAAAGCATTTATGTAATCAAAACAAACACATAAATGATTCATAATGAATAAATGTCATGTTAAATGAATGATATTATCGTATCAGATCCCCCATAGGAATGGCTGAACGAACCAAAGTTAACTCATTTCTGGATTTTAGGACTACAAGCTGGCGAGCTCTATTAAGATCCTACATCTGTAGTGCACTATATAGGGAATAGGGTGCCATTAGGGACAGACTGTGTCTTAGCAGGGCCAGATAGATACAGTGTGTGCTAACCAGTGCTTGACTTGGAC
>LR778283.1:48118948-48176384 GCA_902810595.1 Coregonus sp. 'balchen'
GGTCTTCTGCTGCTGTCTGTCTGTCTGTCTGTCTGTCTGTCTGTCTGTCTGTCTGTCTGTCTGTCTGTCTGTCTGTCTGTCTGTCTGCCTGTCTTTCTGTCAGTCAGTCTGTCTGTCTGCCTGTCTTTCTGTCAGTCAGTCTGTCTGTCAGTCTGTCTGCCTGTCTTTCTGTCAGTCAGTCTGTCTGCTTGTCTTTCTGTCTGCTTGTCTTTCTGTCTGTCTGTCTGCCTGTCTGTCTGTCTGCCTGTCTGCCTCTGTTTCTGTCTTCCAGTGTTTCACTCACGTCTCTTACTAGTCTCCTGACCCATCATCACTGAGAAAAAATACAAAGATTCTGCGTGTCATTCGAGCCTACAGTGTCACTGTTTCACTGTTAGTCTACACCTGTTGTCTATGAAGCATGTGACAAATAACATTTGATGTGAGGACTGTCAGAGACTGGTAACTCGCTTTATTCAACACTAGCTACGTTATGTTCATTGTTGCATCCCATAGATGTAAAATCATTATTTGAATTTAGGAAAAGTCAAGTTCCATGGTTGTTTCTAAAATGTAAATGTAAATGTATTAAAAGCACTGTAACAACCCCATGTAGTATGACAGCGCCACCTAATGGACAGTCACACAAAGTAGAATTTTGAGCATCAACGCCACAACCCCTGTGAGGTCCCGTCTCTCTGCCTCTGCACAGCCTCAGGGGAAGATGATCGACTCTAGCTTACTAATAAAAACTGATTTGGGGTTAGCTAGCAATGTAGCAATGCAATCAACCACACAATGTGTTGCTTTACAGTGCCATCGGAAAGTATTCAGACTCCTTGACTTTTTCCACATTTTGTTACGTTACAGCCTTATTCTAAAATTGGTTAAATCTTTTTTTCCCCTCATCAATCTACAGACAATACCCCACAATGTCAAAGCAAAAACAGGATTTTAGACATTTTTGCTAATCTATTAAAAATAAATAACAGAAATATCACATTTACATAATTATTCAGACCCTTTACTCAGTACTTTGTTGAAGCACCTTTGACAGCGATTACAGCCTTGAGTCTTCTTGGGTATGACGCTACATCAAGGATCTCTCTGTACTTTGCTCCGTTAATCTTTTCCTCGATCCTGACTAGTCTCCCAGTCCCTGCCGCTGAAAAACATCCCCACAGCATGATGCTGCCACCACCATGCTTCACTGTAGGGATGGTGCCAGGTTTTCCTCCATATGTGACGCTTGGCATTCAGGCCAAAGAGTTCAATCTTGGTTGCATCAGACCAGAGAATCTTGTTTCTCATGGTCTGAGAGTCTTTAGGTTCCTTTTGGCAAACTCCAAGTCGGCTGTCATGTGGCTTTTACTGAGGAGTGGCATCCGTCTGGTCACTCTACCATAAAGGCCTGATTGGTGGAGTGCTGCAGGTTCTCCCATCTGGGAGGTTCTCCCATCTCCACAGAGGAACTCTGGAGCTCTGTCAGAGTGACCATCGGGTTCTTGGTCACCTCCCTGATCAAGGCCCTTCTCCCCCCGATTGCTCAGTTTGTCCGGGCGGCCAGCTCTAGGAAGAGTTTTTGGTGGTTCCAAACTTCTTCCATTTAAGAATGATGGAGGCCACTGTGTTCTTGGGGACCTTCAATGTTGCAGGCATTTTTGGTACACTTCCCCAGATCTGTGCCTCGACACAATCCTGTCTCGGAGCGCTACGGACAATTCCTTTTACCTCACCCCTTGGTTTTTGCTCTGACATGCACTGTCAACTGTGGGACCTTATATAGACAGGTGTGTGCCTTTCCAAATCATGTCCAATCAATTGAATTTACCACAGGTGGACTCCAATCAAGTTGTAGAAACATCTCAAGGATGATCAATGGAAACAGGCTGCACCTGAGCTCAAGGTCCTAAACAGTATTGTAACCGCGATCGATAATAGACAGTACTGTGCAGCCGTCTTCATCGACCTGGCCAAGGCTTTCGACTCTGTCAACCACCGCATTCTTATTGGCAGACTAAATAGCCTTGGTTTCTCAAATGACTGCCTCACCTGGTTCACTAACTACTTCTCAGATAGAGTTCAATGTGTCAAATCGGAGGGCCTGTTGTCTGGACCTTTGGCAGTCTCTATGGGGGTGCCACAGGGTTCAATTCTTAGGCCAACTCTTTTCTCCGTGTATATCAATGATGTCGCTCTTGCTGCTGGTGACTCTCAGATCCACCTCTACGCAGACGACACCATTTTGTATACATCTGGCCCTTCATTGGACACTGTGTTAACAAACCTCCAAACGAGCTTCAATGCCATACAACACTCCTTCAGTAGCCTCCAACTGCTCTTAAACACTAGTAAAACTAAATGCATGCTCTTCAACCGAACGCTGCTTGCACCCGCCCTCCCGACTAGAATCACTACTCTCGACGGGTCTGACCTAGAGTATGTGGACAACTACAAATACCTAGGTGTCTGGTTAGACTGTAAACTCTCCTTCCAGACTCACATTAAGAATCTCCAATCCAAAGTTAAATCTAGAATTGGCTTCCTATTTCGCAACAAAGCCTCCTTCACTCATGCTGGCAAACATGCCCTCGTAAAACTGACTATCCTACCGATCCTTGACTTCGGCGATGTCATTTACAAAATAGCCTCCAACACTCTACTCAGCAAATTGGATGTAGTCTATCACAGTGCCATCCGTTTTGTCTCCAAAGCCCCATACACTACCCACCACTGTGACCTGTACGCTCTTGTTGGCTGGTCCTCACTACATATTCGTCGCCAAACCCACTGGCTCCAGGCCATCTATAAATCACTGCTAGGCAAATCCCTGCCTTATCTTAGCTCATTGGTCACCATAGCAACACCCACCCGTAGTCTGCGCTCCAGCAGGTATATCTCACTGGTCATCCCCAAAGCCAACACCTCCTTTGGCCGCCATTCCTTCCAGTTCTCTGCTGCCAATGACTGGAACAAATTGCAAAAATCTCTGAAGCTGGAGAACTCTTATCTCCCTCACTAACTTTAAGCATCAGTTCTCAGAGCACCTTACCGATCACTGCACCTGTACACAGCCCATCTGAAATTAGCCCGCCCAACTACCTCATCCCTAAATTGTTATTTATTTTGCTCATTTGCACCCCAGTATCTCTATTTGCACATCATCTCTTGCATTCCAGTGTTAATACTAATTTTAATTATTTTGCACTATAGCCTATTTATTGCCTTACCTCCATAACTTGCTACATTTGCACACACTGTATATAGATTTTCTGTTGTATTTTTGACTTTATGTTTTGTTTACCCCATATGTAACTCTGTGTTGTTGTTGTTGTTTTTATCGCACTGCTTTGCTTTATCTTGGCCAGGTCGCAGTTGTAAATGAGAACTTGTTCTCAACTGGCTTACCTGGTTAAATAAAGGTGAAATAAAAAATAAAAGTCAGTCAGTCACAATTAAGAAGTCACAATAAGGTCCCTGGGACTGAACACCTCCCTCTGCAACTGGATCCTGGACTTCCTGACGGGCCGCTCCCAGGTGTTGAGGTTAGGCAACAACACATCCACCATGCTGACCCTCAACATGGGGCCCCTCAGGGGTGCGTTCTCAGTCCCCTCCTGTACTCCCTGTTCACCCACGACTGCGTGACTGTGCACAACTCCAACACCATCATTAAGTTTGCTGACGACACGACAGTGCTAGGCCTGATCACCGACGATGATGAGACAGCCTATAGGGAGGAAGTCCGAGACCTGGCTGTGTGGTTCCAGGACAACAACCTCTCCCTCAACGATGAGACAGCCTATATGGAGGAGGTCAGAGACCTGGCCGTGTGTTGCCAGGACACACCTCTCCCTCAACGATGAAGACAGCCTATAGGGAGGAGGTCAGAAACCTGGGTAGTGTGGTGCCAGGACAACAACCTCTCCCTCAACTATGAGACAGCCTACAGGGAGGAGGTCAGAGACCTGGCCATGTGGTGCCAGGACAACAACCTCTCCCTCAATGTCAGTAAGACAAAGGAGCTGATCGTGAACTACAGGAAATGGCAGGCCAGAGCACGCCCTCATTCACATCGACGGGGCTGTAGTGGAGTGGGTCGAGACTACCTGCATTGACCTTGTTTTACACTACCTCTCTTGCAGTGCAAACACACTGGATTCTACCCACACACTCACATATTCTTACACTGACACCTCAACACATGCACGCACACAAACACACACATACACACTGCTGCTAGTCACTTTACCCCTACCAATATGTACAGTACATAGCTACCTCAATTACCTCGTACCCCTGCACATCGACTTGGTACAGGTACTCTCTGTGTATAGTCATGTTATTTTCAACTTTCTATATAGCCATGTTATTTTTATTCGTTATTCACTGTGCCACTATTTCAATTTTTTATTGTATTATTTATCTTATGTTTAACTCTGCATTGTTGGAAAATGACCCATAAGTAAGCATTTCGCTGTCAGTCTACACCTGTTGTCTATGAAGCATGTGACAAATAAAATATGATTTGAGGACTGTCCGAGACCGGTAACTCGCTTTATTAAACGCAAGCTACGTTGTGTTCATTGTTGCATCCCATATACTGTATGTAAAATCTGTAGCTCAGCTGGTAGAGCACGGCGCTTGTAACGCCAGGGTAGTGGGTTCGATCCCCGGGACCACCCATACCCAAAAATGTATGCACACACGACTGTAAGTCGCTTTGGATAAAAGCGTCTGCTAAATGGCATATTATTATTCCTAGAATTTAGAAGTCAAGTTCCATGATTAGAATTGACCAATGATACATCACGGTTTGGATGCTCTCCACCGACGTCACTACGTCACCAGGAAAGAGAAGGGAGTGGATCCACAGTCTAGCTTCCAAGGTAACGTCGGTTAGCAAACTAGCTAACAAATAAATGTTTGTGTGAACCCAGAGTGACACCTTTTTATTAATACACGAATATCTTGCTGACCTGTGCAAGTTGGTGATTGCAATCTTTTAATAGACCTCGTGTGGGTTGTTAGCTGCCAAGTTTGATAGCTAACGTTAGCTAGCTTGCATACCACAGTTTGGATTGCTGGCTATTTAGCTAGCCTAACGGTATTGCCAACTAGTTAGCGAGCCACCAAAGAAGCTACTTTACATTTGGCCAAAGTTAGAAATGTATACGTTACCTACATAACTGGTTTTTGGTGTTGGTCACGTTCAATGTTGTCTAACGTTAGCTAGATCCCAACTAAGGTTAACGTTATCTAGTTAAGTTGGCTAACTTGCTGGTTTGCTAAGCTAGGCGGAGTAGCGCAACGTAACAACTTTGCTAAGCTGTCTGGCTTCTATTGATATGAGGTGGTTGCTAAGCGATAACTTACCTACATGTAGTCAGCCAGCTAACTTAGGTAGCTAACTAGCTAGACGTTATAAGTTAACTAGTATAGTTGACACAATTTATAAGTACTAACGTTAGTCGTCAAAGAAGCTGTGTGGAAATGATTCTTCATAAGATGTGTGGACATTATTTAATCAGTAAAATAAACCTAGTTGGCTGGTTTGCGACTCTAGCCAGTTAACGAACTACTTAGCTAGCTATATGTGTCAGCTAGCAGCACGGGTACACTACACAACAGGATCAATGAGTTAGCCAGCTAACTTTGATAGCTAAACAACCAGAAATAGCTATTGATTTTCTGATTAATTAAGAAAGATTAATTGATGTGTTTTGGTTGTTGAGTCAATTAGACCATGCCCATTAAATAGTTATTTCAGAATCTTTAGGCAAGTTAGGTGGCTAACTCATTGACGCTGCTTCGTAGTATGCTCCTCATTGGTAGCTGCTTTGACACAGACTTTTAGCTAGCTGGCTAGAGAAACTCAAATCTTAGCTAGCTGGCTAGATCATATATTTCTTACAATCATGCTAGCTAGATACCTAAGGAACCATATTAGATTATGACATCAGTAGGTAGTAGTGTCCTGTGGTAGGGGCCTTTCTCCATGATGTGTCATCTGGAAATAGAAGGGTGTGCATTATTAGTCTTCTGAGGGTTTATTTATAAGGGCTATTGAAGGTCGGAGGTCACAGACACACTGGTTGAGAGAGGACCAGAGGACAGGACATGGCTAAATAAGTCCTAAATAGCACAAATAATACATAGGGCTCTGGTCAAAAGTAGTGCACTATATAGGGGAAAGTGTAACATTTGGGCCGGAGCCCTGGAGCTATGTTTTTAGGACAGGGTGGGTGTTTGGGCAGTGTACCTGGTAGTTATGCACAACCAGCTAGCTCTAGAGATGGCTTAGCTACAGATGTGATTATCCATTACAGAGAATTTTCAACCAGCCTTAACTTGGCAATGCTATCTTCCTTCTCAATTTGGCCAAACATGTATCTTCTAAAATGTCTGTGTCCAGTTTCAGGTGGTTTATTTGAATTTAGAAAATGCTGCTTTTAAAATAAATATTTGTTTTGCTCCATGAAGTAATCCAACAATGTGTATGCCGCCGCCTTGTCTATATTACATATTCTCCAAATATTGTCTATTATAGTGACAAGAAACAATGGAAATACATGTCCTCAAAGATGGGAGGCGGCGAGATCAGGTGGGACCATTCTAGCCAGTGAGAGGACAGATATGCGTGTGAACATCAGGCCATAAAGAGATAGAGGGCTCATCTTTGTATCTGTGCCATTATAGCGTCTGTGACAGCGTGGGCAGCGCCATTGAAGCTATCTCCATTTTAAAGTAGTGCATTTTCACTTCATTGGCTGATTGCTCCCAATTCATAAGAATCCTCACCCAGTTGACTAATTTAAAATGGTGGAAGCTAGGGATGTGACAAATGGAACATTTTGCTTAAAGTTTAAACTGCCATTTTTAAATTTGTTTTTCCGTTAAAACCATACAATTTCATGTCAATTTCCAATGCAGAATAATGGTCCAATTACATATGTATGACCGCTAGGGCCAGGCAGTGAAGTGATTCCTACTGCAACCCTTTACAGACATAGAACGCAGTTACAGTAACATTTCAATAGTGACAATTGATAACTTTTCAGACAATTAAAAGGATTACACAACTTCCCCCAGGCCTTTATAGCCTATCGGCTATAACACTGAAAATAATGTTTTGTGATAACTGCACTGTCATTTTAATAGACATTTTACATACCCATCACCTTGGTCTAGAGATGTCTTGAGACATGCAATTGAGACGTCTTGAGACACTTTTGGTCTCAAGACATCTTTAAGAATCATTTTGAAGACATGTCAATGCCATGTCTTGAGATATTTTATGTGTGTCTTCAAGACATGTCTAAAGACACTCATGTAAAATAGTGCGATGTCTTGAGACATTTTAGGAATGTTGAACATTTCAAATTCATGGAACATTCTTCTGTCAACTGACAGTTTATGCAAGACAAAAAAAGGACAATCTGTCAAACCTGGAGGATAAACTGTTTTTTCAACTTGAGGTAAGCAAGCAAAGCATTTTAATATGTAATGTATGTTAGCCAAAACAGTATTTAGTCTATGAGGAAATGCGTTATTGACATCTTGTTTTAGTACTACCAAATGTGATATAATGCAGACTCTGGTTAGCTAGCTAGCGAACAACTGTCATTAGCTAGCAAGTATAATTAAAAAAATCCATGGGGGATCAGAAAGAGGGGGAGGGATCATGTCTAATGTCTCAGCCTTGATGATAGCTCAGCCATCCCCACCAATCATCTAAAAGATGCCTCAAGACAAAGTTGATCTACTCTTGTTAACAGGTGACTGCAATTCTGGTCTTTTCTGAGCAGTTTTAATAAATAGAGACTACATCTAAATGTTACATTTGATATATATACAGTTGAAGTCGGAAGTTAACATACACTTAGCTTGGAGTCATTGAAACTCGTTTTTCAACCACTCCACACATTTCTTGTTAACAAACTATAGTTTTGGCAAGTCGGTTAGGACATCTACTTTGTGCATGACACAAGTAATTTTTCTAACAATTGTTTACAGACAGATTATTTCACTTATAATTCACTGTATCACAATTCCAGTGGGTCAGAAGTTTACATACACTAAGTTGACTGTGCCTTTAAACAGCTTGGAAAATTCCAGAAAATGATGTCATGGCTTTAGAAGCTTCTGATAGGCTAATTGACATCATTTGAGTCAATTGGAGGTGTACCTGTGGATGTATTTCAAGGCCTACCTTCAAACTCAGTGCTTATTTGCTGGACATCATGGGAAAATTAAAATAAATCAGCCAAGACCTCAGAAAAAAAAATTGTAGACCTCCACAAGTCTGGTTCATCCTTGGGAGCAATTTCCAAACGCCTGAAGGTACCACGTTCATCTGTACAAACAATAGTACGCAAGTATAAACACCATGGGACCACGCAGCCGTCATACCGCTCAGGAAGGAGACACGTTCTGTCTTCTAGAGATTAATGTACTTTGGGGCGAAAAGTGCAAATCAATCGCAGAACAACAGCAAAGGACCTTGTGAAGATGCTGGAGGAAACAGGTACAAAAGTATCTATATCCACAGTAAAACGAGTCCTATATCGACATAACCTGAATGGCCGCTCAGCAAGGAAGAAGCCACTGCTCCAAAACCGCCATAAAAAAGCCAGACTACGGTTTGCAACTGCACATTGGGACAAAGATCGTACTTTTTGGAGAAATGTCCTCTGGTCTGATGAAACAAAAATAGAACTGTTTGGCCATAATGACAATTGTTATGTTTGGAGGAAAAAGGGGGAGCTTGCCAGCCGAGGAACACCATCCCAACCGTGAAGCACGGAGGAGGCAGCATCATGCTGTGGGGGTGCTTTGCTGCAGGAGGGACTGGTGCACTTCACAAAATAGATGGCATCATGAGGAAGGAAAATTATGTGGATATATTGAAGCAACATCTCAAGACATCAGTCAGGAAGTTAAAGCTTGGTCGCAAATGGGTCTTCCAAATGGACAATGACCACAAGCATACTTCCAAAGTTGTAGCAAAATGGCTTAAGGACAACAAAGTCAAAGTATTGGAGTGGCCATCACAAAGCCCTGACCTCAATCCTATAGAAAATGTGTGGGCAGAACTGAAAAGGCGTGTGCGAGCAAGGAGGCCTACAAACCTGACTCAGTTACTCCAGCTCTGTCAGGAGGAATGGGCCAAAATTCACCCAACTTATTGTGGGAAGCTTGTGGAAGGCTACCCGAAACGTTTGACCCAAGTTAAACAATTTAAAGGCAATGCTACCAAATACTAATTGAGTGTATGTAAACTTCTGACCCACTGGGAATGTGATGAAAGAAATAAAAGCTGAAATAAATCATTCTCTCTACTATTATTCTGACATTTCACATTCTTAAAATAAAGTGGTGATCCTAACTGACCTAAGGCAGGGAATTTATACTAGGATTAAATGTCAGGAATTGTGAAAAACTGAGTTTAAATTTATTTGGCTAAGGTGTATGTAAACTTCTGACTTCAACTGACAGTACCAGTCAAAAGTTTGGACACACCTACTCATTCAAGGGTTTTTCTTTATTTTTACTATTTTCTACATTGTAGAATAATAGTGACGATATCAAAACTATTAAATAACACATATAAAATCAAATGTTATTTGTCACATGCGGCGAATACAACAGGTGTAGACCTAACAGTGAAATGCTTACTTACAAGCCCTTAACCAACAATGCAGTTTTAAGAAAGAATACCCAAGAAAATCACACAAAAATTCTATATAAAATAATACGAAATAAAAGTAACAAATAATTAAAGAGCAGCAGTAAAAATAACAATAGCGAGGCTATATACAGGGAGTACCGGTACTGAATCATGTAGTAACCAAAAAAGTGTTAAACAAATCAAAATATGTTTTAGATTTTAGGTTCTTCAAAGTAGCCTACCCTTTGCCTTGATGACAAGTTTGCACACTCTTGACATTCTCTCAACCAGCTTCATGAGGTAGTCACCTGGAATGCATTTCAATTAACAGGTGTGCCTTGTTAAAAGTTAATTTGTGGAATTTCTTTCCTTCTTAATGCGTTTGAGCAATTAGTTGTGTTGTGACAAGGTAGGGGGGGTATACAGAAATAAGCAAAGAGAAACGACAGTCCATCATTACTTTAAGACATGAAGTTCAGTCAATACAGAACTTTGAAAGTTTCTTCAAGTGCAGTCATAAAAACCATCAAGCGCTATGATGAAACTGGCTCTCATGAGGACCGCCACAGTAATGGAAGACCCAGAGTTACCTCTGATGCAGAGGATAAGTTCAAGTCACAAACACATCTCAACATCAACTGTTCAGAGGGGACTGTGTGAATCAGGCCTTCATGGTCGAATTGCTGCAAAGAAACCACTACTAAAGGACACCAATAAGAAGAGACCTGCTTGGTTCCAACCACCAAGAGTGTGAACGGATGATCTCTGCATGTGTATTTCCAACCGTGAAGTATGGAGAAGGTATTATGGTGTGGGGGTGCTTTGCTGGTGACACTGTCTGTGATTTATTTAGAATTCAAGCCACACTTAACCAGCATGGCTACCACAGCATTCTGCAGCGATACGCCATCTCATCTGGTTTGGGCTTAGTGGGACTATCATTTGTTTTTCAACAGGACAATGACCCAACACACCTCCAGGCTGTGTAAGGGCTATTTTACCAAGAAGGAGAGTGATGGAGTGCTGCATCAGATGACCTGGCCTCCACAATCCCCCGACCTCAACCCATTTGAGATGGTTTGGGATGAGTTGGACCACAGAGTGAAGGAAAAGCAGCCAACAAGTACTCAGCATATGTGGGAAGTCCTTCAAAACTGTTAGAAAAGCATTCCAGGTGAAGCTGGTTGAGAGAATGCCAAGAGTGTGCAAAGCTGTCATCAAGGCAAAGGGTGGCTACTTTGAAGAATCTCAAATATATTTTGATTTGTTTAACACTTTTTGGGTTACTACATGATTCCATATGTGTTATTTCATAGTTTTGATGTCTTCACTATTATTCTACAATGTAGAAAATAGTAAAAATAAAGACAAACCCTTGAATGAGTAGGTGTGTCCAAACATTTTTAATGGGATTGAAAATTGAAAATCATACCGTTGGTATGTGGAAATACCCCGGTATATCGTCCAAACCTAACGGTCACTGGCTGCAAACATTTCTAAAAACCAGTTTGTGCTTTGCCATTATGGGGTATTGTGTGTAAATTGATGAGGGGAAAAAACTATTTAATCAATTTTAGAATAAGGCTGTAACGTTAAATGTGGGAAAAGTCAAGGGGTCTGAATACTTTCCGAATGCACTGATATATATATTTAAAAATCATTTTTATCATAGCGCCCCATGTGTGCACTTCCAGTAATACCAAATACCCAAAACATATTGACAAATACCCCAGGATGGTACAGAAACGGTATGAATGTATAGATACCACCCAACCCTAGTGGCCACCTCAGCTACCACAGCAACTGAAATGACTGCAACATTTAACAAAGAGCTGCAGTTGGTTTCAGAGTGGGTGGCAAGGAATAAGTTAGTCCTAAATATTTCTGAAACTAAAAGCATTGTATTTGGGACAAATCATTTACTAAACCCTAAACCTCAATTAAATCTTGTAATGAATAATGTGGAAATTGAGCAAGTTGAGGAGACTAAACTGCTTGGAGTAACCCTGGATTGTAAACTGTCATGGTCAAAACATATTGATACAACAGTAGCTAAGATGGGGAGAAGTCCGTCCATAATAAAGCGCTGCTCTACCTTCTTAACAACACTATCAACAAGGCAGGTCCTACAGGCCCTAGTTTTGTCCCACCTGGACACTGTTCAGTAGTGTGGTCAGGTGCCACAAAGAGGGACTTGGGAAAATTGCAGTTGGCTCAGAACAGGGCAGCACGGCTGGCCCTTAAAAGTACACGGAGAGCTAACATTAATGACATGCATGTCAGTCTCTCCTGGCTCAGAGTGGAGGAGAGATTGACTTCATCACTGCTTGTTTTTGTAAGAGGTGTTGACAAGCTGAATGCACCGAGCTGTCTGTTTGAACGACTAGCACACAGCTCAGACACCCATGCATACCCCACAAGACATGCCACCAGAGGTCTCTTCACAGTCCCCAAGTCCAGAACAGACTATGGGAGGCGCACAGTACTACATAGAGCCATGACTACATGGAACTCTATTCTACATCAAGTAACTGATACAAGTAGTAAAATCAGATTTAAAAAACAGGTAAAATACACCTTATGGTACAACGGGGACTGTGAAGAGACACACACAAGGGTATAGACACATGCATACGCACACATTGTGATATTGTTGTATGGTGGTATTATACATGTTGTATTGTAGATATGTAGTGGTGTAATAATGTTATATGATGTACTGTTTTATATTTTGTTTTATATGTAATGTAAGTGCTTTAATATGTTTTGACCCCAGGTAGAGTAGCTGCTGCCTTGGCAGAAACTAATGTGGATCCCTAATAAATACAAAAAAATACCTCAAACTACCTAAACTAACCTCCTAGCAGAGGCCCAACCAGCGACCACCTCCTAAAATATCCTCCTAACAGAGATTATGCAGGGTCCTGAGGAACTGTCAACAGCAGAACAGAGCTGTGTTCCCCTCTGTCTGTGGTCCTCTGTAGCTCAGCTGGTAGAGCACGGCGCTTGTAACGCCAAGGTAGTGGGTTCGATCCCCGGGACCACCCATACACAAAAATGTATGCACGCATGACTGTAAGTCGCTTTGGATAAAAGCGTCTGCTAAATGGCATATTTATTTATTTATTTTATTTATGTCTGCATTCTACCTCCTCCTCTGTGGCCTAACCGTTTCCTTATCTGACCCATCCTATATATCTGACCTCTCCTACATACACTATATATGCAAAAGTATGTGGACACCCCTTCAAATTAGTGGTTTTGGCTGTTTCAGCCACACCCGTTGCTGACAGTTGTATAAAATCGAGCACACCGCCATGCAATCTCCATAGACAAACATTGGCAGTAGAATGGCCTTACTGAAGAGCTCAGTGACTTTCAACATGGCACCGTCATAGGATGCCACCTTTCCAACAAGTCAGTTCGTCAAATTTCTGCCCTGCTAGAGCTTCCCCGGTCAACTGTAAGTGCTGTTATTGTGAAGTGGAAACGTCTAGGAGCAACAAAGGCTCAGCCGCGAAGTGGTAGGAGACACAAGCTCACAGAACAGGACCGCTGAGTGCTGAAGCGAGTAAAAATCATCTGTCCTCGGTTGCAACACTCACTACCGAGTTCCAAACTGCCTCTGGAAGCAACGTCAGCACAATAACTGTTTGTTGGGAGCTTCATGAAATGGGATTCCATGGCCGAACAGAAGCCTAAGATCACCTTGCACAACGCCAAGCGTCGGCTGGAGTGGTGTAAAGCTCGCCGCCATTGGACTCTGCAGCAGTGGAAACGTGTTCTCTGGAGTGATGAGTCACGCTTCATCATCTGGCAGTCCAAAGGACTAATCTGGGTTTAGCGGATGCCAGGAGAATGCTACCTGCCCCAATGCATAGTGCCAACTGTAAAGTTTGGTGGAGGAGAAATAATGGTCTGGGGCTGTTTTTCATGGTTCGGGCTTGGCCCCTTAGTTCCAGTGAAGGGAAATCAACGCTACAGCATACAATGACATTCTAGATGATTCTGTGCTTCCAACTTTGTGGCAACAGTTTGGGGAAGGCCCTTTGCTGTTTCAGCATGACAATGCCCCCATGCACAAAGCGAGGTCCATACAGAAATGGTTTGTCGAGATCAGTGTGGAAGAACTAGACTGGACACAGTGCCCTGACCTCAACCCCATCGAACAAATTTGGGATTAATTGAAACGCCGACTATGAGCCAGTCCTAATCGCCCTACATCAGTGCCCGACCTCACTAATGCTCTTGTGGCTGAATGGAAGCAAGTCTCTGCAGCAATGTTCCAACATCTAGTGGAAAGCCTTCCCAGAAGAGTGGAGGCTGCTATTGCAGCAAAGGGGGGGACCAACTCCATATTAATGCCCATGATTTTGGAATGAGATGTTTGACGAGCAGGTGTCCACATACTTTTGGTCATGTAGTGTATCTGACGACCTACATATCTGACCTCTGCTATATATTTGACCTCTGCTATATAACTAACCTCTCCTAAAAAGTTGATGTCTCTGATCTCTTCTACTACTCTGACCTGTCTCTCTGATCTCTCCTGCTACTCTGACCTGTCTCTGTCTCTCTGATCTCTCCTACTACTCTGACCTCTCTCTGTCTCTCTGATCTCTCCTACTACTCTGACCTGTCTCTGTCTCTCTGATCTCTCCTACTACTCTGACCTGTCTCTGTCTCTCTGATCTCTCCTACTACTCTGACGCTGTCTCTGCCTTGATCTCTCCTACTACTCTGCTCTACCTGTCTCTGTCTCGTCTCTCTGATCTCTCCTACTACTACTACTCTGACCTCGTCTCTGTCTCTCTGATCTCTACTAACTACTTTCTGACCTCTCTTCTGTCTCTCGATCTCTCCTACTAACTCTGCGCCTGTCTCTGTCTCTCTGATCTCTCTCTACCTACTCTGACCTGTTCTCTGTCTCTCTGATCTCTCCTACTACTCTGACCTGTCTCTGTCTCTCTGATCTCTCCCTACGACTCTGACCATCTCTCTTCTCTCTGATCTCTCCTGCTACTCTGACCTGTCTCTCTGTCTCTTCTCCTCTGATCTCATCCTACACTCTGACCTCTCCTCTGTCTCCTGATCTCTCCACTCTACTCTGACCCTGTCTCTGTCTCTCTGGATCTCTCCTACTACCTGACCTGTCTTGTCCTCTCTGATCTCCCTACCTAACTGCCTGACCTCTCTCTGTCTCTCTGAATCTCTCCTACTAAACTCGGACCTCTCTCGGTCTCTCTGATTCTCCACTACTCCTGGACTGTCGCTGTCTCTCTCTGATCTCTCCTACTTTACTCTGACCTCTCTCTGTCTCTCTGATCTCTCCTACTACTCTGACCTCTCTCGTCTCTCTGATCTCTCCTACACGCTGACCTCTCTCTGTCTCTTCTGATCTCTCCTACTACTCTGTAACCTCTCTCGGTCTCTCTGATCTCCTCCTACTACTCTGACCTGTCTCTGTCTTCTCTGATCTCTCTCTCCTCCTGCTACTCCTGACCTGTCTCTGTCTCTCTGATCCCTCCTACTACTCTGACCTCTCTCATCTCTCCTGCGTATCTCTGACTCTCTCTGTCTCTTCTCTCTGATCTATCCTACTACTTCTGACCTCTCTCTCTTCTCTCTATCTCCTCTACTACTCTGACCGTCTCTCCATGATCCATCTCCTACTATTCTGACTCTCTCTGTCCTCTCCTGATTCTCCTACTACTCTGACCTGTCTCTGTCTCTCTGATCTCTCCTACTCCTCTGACCTGTCTCTTCGATCTCTCCTAATACTCTGACCTCTCTCTGTCTCTCTGATCTCTCCTACTACTCTGACCTGTCTTGTCTCGGTCTCTCTGAATCTCTCCTACTAATCTGACCTGTCTCTGATCTCTCCCTGCTACGCTGACCTCTCTCTGGTCTCTCTGATCTCTCCTACTACGCTGACCTTTCTCTGATCTCTCCTACTACTCTGCCTCTCTCCTCTGTCTCTCTGATCTCTCCTACTAACTTACCTAACTCTGACCTGTCTCTGTTTCTCTGATCTCTCCTACTACTCTGACCTCTCTCTGGCTCTCTGTCTCTCCTACACTATAACTCTGACCTCTCCTCTGTCTCTCTGATCTCTCTGCTCTCTGACCCCTCTCTCTCTTCTCGCTCGGCCTCTGATCTCCCTACTACTCTGACCTGTCTCGGTCTCTGTCTCCTCCTACTACTCTGAACCTGTCCTCGATCTCTCCTACTACTCTGACCATCTCTCTGTCCTCTCTGATCTCTTCTCCTTCTTCTAACTCTGACCTGTCTCTGTCTCTGATCTCTCCTGCTACTCTTACCTCTCTCTGTCTCGTGATTCTCTTCTACTACTCTGACTGTCCTCTGTCTCTTCCTCTACTTCTGAACTCGTCTCTCTGATCTCTCCTACTACTCTGACCTCTCGCTCTGATCTCTCCTACTACTCTGAACTCCTCTCTCTGATCTCTCCTGCTACTCTGACTCTCTCGCTGTCTCTCTGGATCTCTCCTACTACTCTGACCTGTCTCTGTCTCTCTGATCTTCCTATAACGCGAGCCTGTCTCTCGACTCTCCTCTACTCTGACCTCTCTCTGTCTCTCCTACTACTTCATGACCTCTCTCTGTCTCTCTATCCTCTACTACTCTGACGCTGTCCTCTGCTCTCTGCTGATTCTCTCCGACTCCTACGCCTGACCTGTCCTCTGATCTTCTCCCTACTACTCCTACCTTCTCTCTGTCTCTCTGATCTCTCCTACTACTCTGAACCTCTTCTCTTATCTCTCCTACTACTCTGACCTCTCTCTTTCTCTCTGATCTCTTCCTACTACTCTGACCTCGTCTCTGATCTCTCTATCTCTCCTACTACTCTGACCTCTCTCTCTCTGTCTCTCTGATCTCTCTACTACTGCTGACCTCCCTAGCTACTTCGGACCCTCTTCTCCTGTCTCTCTGATCTCTCCTACTACTCTGACCTCCGTCCTCTGTCTCTCTGATCGTCTCCTACTGACTCTACTCTACGCTGACTCTCTCTGTCCTCTCTGATCTCCTCCTACTACTCTGACCTGTCTCTGTCTCTCTGATCGCTCCTCTAAGCTGACCTGTCTCTGAATCTCTCTGCTTACTACTTCTGACCCTCTCTCGTTCTCTCTGATCTCTCCTAACTACTCTGACCTGTCCTCTGATCTCTCCTACGACGCTACCTCTCTCTCTGTGCTATTCTCTCTATCTCTCCTACTCGCTGACCTGTCTCTGTCTCTCTGATCTCTCCTACTACTCTGCCCTCTCTCTGTCTCTCTATCTCTCCTACTAATCCTGACCTCTCTCGGGCTCTCTATCTCTCCTGCTACGCTCTGACCTCTCGCTCTGTCTCTCTCTGATCTCTCCTACTACTCTGACTGTCCTGTCTCTGATCGCTCCTACATACTCTGACCTGTCTCCTGATCTCTCCTACGACTACTCTGACACTCTCTCTGTCTCCTCTCTGATCTCTCCTTCTACTCTGACCGGTCTCTGTCTCTGATCTCCCTGCCTACTCTGACCTGTCCTCTGTCTCTCTGATCTCTCCACTACTCTGACCTCTCTCTTCTCTCTGATCTCTCCTACTACTACTCTGACCTGTCTCTGTCTCTCTGATCTCTCCTACTACTCTGACCCTGTCTCTGTCTCTCTTGATCTCTCCTACTAACTCTGACGCTCTCTCTGTCTCTCTGATCTTCCTACTACTATACTCTGACCTGTCTCTGTCTCTCTGATCTCTCCTACTACTAGCTCAGGCCTGTCTCTGTCTCTCTGATCTCTCCTACTACTCCTGACCTCTCTCTGTCTCTCCGATCTCTCCTACTACTCTGACTCTCTCTCTGTCTCTCTGATCTCCCTACTACTCTGAACCTGTCCCCTCTGTCTCCTCTGTCTCTCCTACTACTCTTACTCTCTCTCTGTCTCCTCTGATCTCTCCTTCTACTCGGACGTCTCTCTCTGTCTCTCTGTCCTCTCCTACTACTCTGACCTCTCTCTCTGACCTCTCTCTTGTCTCTCTGTCCCCTACTACTCTGACGTCTCTACTCTGATCTCTCCTACTACTCGGACCCTCTCTGTCTCCTCTGATCTCTCCTACTACTCCTGACCGTGTCCCTCTGTCTCTCTGATCTCTCCTACTACTCTGACGCTCTCTCTGTCCGCTTCTGAT
The DNA here is from genome assembly GCA_902810595.1 of Coregonus sp. 'balchen'. Lineage (NCBI taxonomy): Eukaryota > Metazoa > Chordata > Actinopteri > Salmoniformes > Salmonidae > Coregonus > Coregonus sp. 'balchen'. The sequence goes on from LR778283.1 coordinate 48,136,783, forward strand.
CTCTCCTCCTACTCTGACCGCTCTCTGTCTCTCTGATCTCTCTACACTCTGACCTCTCCTCTCTCTGATCTCTCCTACTACTCTGACCTCTCTCTGCTGATCTCTCCCCTACTACTCTACCTCTTTCTCTTTTCTCTCTGATCTCTTCTCTCTACTACTCTGACCCTTCTCTCTCTGAGATATCCTACTATTCGACTTGTCTCTCTGAATCTCTCCTCTACCTGACCTCTCTCTCTGATCTCTCCTACTACTCTGACCTCCTCTCTGTCTCTCTGATCTCTTTCTACTACTCTGACCTCTCTCTGTCCTCTCTGATCCTCCGTACACTCGGAACCTCTCCTGTCGCTCTGATCTCTCCTACTACTCTTACCTCTCTCTGTCCTCTCTGAATCTCTCCTACTACTCTGACCTGTCGCTGTCTCTCTGACCCTCTCCGCTCTGTTCTCTCTACGACGCTGACCTGTCTCTGTCTCTCTGATCTCTCCTACTACTCTGACCTCTCTCTGTGCTCTCTGAATCTCTCATACTACCACCTGTCTCTGTCTCTCTGAATCTCTCTCCTTCTTCTCTGACCCTCGTCTCTCCTGATCTCTCCTTCTACTCTGACCGTCTCTCTGATCCCTTCTACTACTCTGACCTGTCTCCTCTGAGCTCTACCTACACTCTGACCTCTCCCCCTCTGTCTCTCTGATCTCTCCTACTACTCTGACCTGTCTCTGTCTCTCTGACCTCTCTCTCTGATATCTCCTTCTACTATGACCTGTCTCTCTGATCTCTCCTATTGCTCTGACCTCATCGTTCGATCTCCCCCCTCTACTACTCTGACCCTTTCTCTCTGATATCTCCGATTCTATTCTGACCTGTCGCTCTGATCGCTCCGTCTACTCTGACCCTCTCTCTCTGATCTCTCCTACTACCTGACCTCTCTCTCTGTCTCTCTGATCTCTCCTACTACTCTGACCCTCTCTCTGTCTCTCTGATCTCTCCTACTCTTGACCTCTCTCTCTGAACTCTCCTCTACTCTGACCTCTCTCTCTGCTTCTCCTACTACTCGTACCCTCTTTCTTTCTCTGTCCTCTCTTATCTCTCTACTACTCTGACCTCTCTCTTTGTTCTCTGTCCTCTCTGATATATCCTACTTTCTGACCTGTCTCCTCCTGATCTATCTCTCCTCTAGGTCGGACCCTCTCTCTCTGATCTCCTCCTACTACTCTGACCTCTCTCTCCTGTCCTCTCTGATCTCTTCTACTACTCTGCTGACCTCTCTCGGTCTCTCTGATCTCTCCACTACTCTTACTCTCTCTGTCCTCTCTGATCTCTCCTACTACTCTTACCTCTTTCTCTGTCTCTCTGATCTCTCCTACTACTCTGACCCTTCTCTCTCTGATATCTCCTACTATTCTGACCTGTCTCTCTGATCTCTCCTTCTACTCTGACCTCTCTCTCTGATCTCTCCTACTACTCTGACCTCTCTCTCTGTCCTCTCGTCTCTCCTCCTACTACTCTGAACTCTTCTCTCTACTCTGAATCTCTCCTACTACTCTACCTCTCTCTGTCTCTCTGTCTCTCCTCCTACTACTACTCTGACCTGTCTCTGTCTCTTCTGATCTCTCCTACTACTGCTGACTCTCTCTGTCTCTCTGATCTCTCCTACTATTCTGACCTCTCTCTGTCCTCTCTGATCTCTCCTACTACTCTGACCTCTCTCTGTCTCTTCTGATCTCTCCTACTACGTCTGACCTCTCCTCTGTCTCTCTGAATCTCTTCCTACCATCTGAACCTCTCCTCTCTGATCTCGCCTACTACTCCTGACCTCTCTCTGTCTCTCGTGATCTCTCCTCCTACTACTCTGACCTGTCTCTGTCTCTCTTATCTCTCCTACTAAACTCTACTCTGACCTCTCTCTGTCTCTCGGATCTCTCCTACTACTCTGACTCTCCTCTTCTCTCTGATCTCTCCTACTACTTCTGACCCTCTCTCTGTCTCTCTGATCTCTTCCTACTACTCTGACCCTCTCTCTGTCTCTCTGATCTTCTCCTCTCTACTCGTACCTCTCTCCTGTCCTCTGATCTCTCCTACTACTCTGACCTGTCCTCTGTCTCTCTGACCTCCTCGCTCTGATCTTTCTCTCTCCCTACTACTCTGACCTGTCTCCCTGCTCTCTGATCTCTCTACTACTCTTGACCTCTCTCTGTAGGCCGACTACTCTGACCTCTCTCTTCTCTCGGATCTCTCAGACTCTCCTGACCTGTCTCTGTACTCTCTGATCTCTCCTTCTACTCTGAACTCTCTCTCTATCCTATCCTTCTAACTCTCTGACCTGTCTCTCTGATCTCTTCTACTACTCAGAACTGTCCTCTCTCTCTCTGATCTCTTCCTACTACCTGACCTCTCTCTGTCTCTCCTGATCTACCTTCCTACTACTCTGACCTGTCTCTGTCTCTCTGACCTCTCTCTCTGATATCCTCCTTCTACTTATGACCTGTCTCTTGATCTCTCCTATGCTCTGGATACGCTCCAGAAGGGAGAGGATCATATGTTGTCCCTTATTCCGATCTCGGGTAATGCAGCAAAGGGTGGAAGGGTTAGGGGGGGGGGGGGGTAGGCGCGTCTCCTACTTCGTGCCCCTTTCTCTCTCTCTCTCTCCTCCTCTTCTGACTGTCCTCTGATCTCTCTCTCCTTCCTAACGCTGACCTCTCTCTCTGATCTCTCCATACCTACTCTGACCTCTCTCTCTGTCTCTCTGCTCTCTCCTACTACTCTACCTCTCTCTGTCTCTCTGATCTCCTCCTACTACTCTGACCTCTCTTCTGATCTCTCCTACTACCTGCTGACCTCTCTCTCTCTATCTCTCTCTACTACTCTTACCACCTCTTTCTCTGTCCCTCTCTGATCTCTCCTACTACTCTGACCTCTTTCTCTGTCTCTCTGATATATCCTACTATTCTGACCTGTCTCTCTGATCTCTCCTTCTAGTCTGACCTCTCTCTCTGATCTCTCCTACTACTCTGACCTCTCTCTCTGTCTCTCTGATCTCTTCCTACTACTCTGACCTCTCTCTGTCTCTCTGATCTCTCCTACTAACTCTGACATCTCTCTGTCTCTCTGATCCTCCTACTATTCTGACCTCGTCTCTGTCTCTCGATCTCTCCTACTACTCTGACCTCTCTCTGTCTCTCTGATCTCTCCTACTACTCTTACCTCTTTCTCTGTCTCTCTGATCTCTCCTACTACTCTGACCCTTCTCTCTCTGATATCTCCTACTATTCTGACCTGTCTCTCTGATCTCTCCTTCTACTCTGACCTCTCTCTCTGATCTCTCCTACTACTCTGACCTCTCTCTCTGTCTCTCTGTCTCTCCTACTACTCTGAACTCTCTCTCTGATCTCTCCTACTACTCTGACCTCTCTCTGTCTCTCTGATTTCTCCTACTACTTACTCTGACCTGTCTCTTGTCCTCTCTGATCTCTCTACTACTCTGACCTCTCTTCTGTCCTCCTGATCTCTCCTACTATTCTGAACCTCTCTCTGTCTCTCTGATCTCCCCTCTCTACTACTCTGACCTCTCTCTGTCTCTCTGATCTCCGCTACTACTCTGAACCTCTCTCTGTCCTCTCTGATCTCTCCTCTCCTACTCCTACCTCTGACCTCTCTCTCTGATCTCTCCTACTACGTACGCTGACCTCTCTCGGTCCTCTCGGATCTCTCCTACTACTCTCGACCTTCTCTGTCTCTCTTTCTCTCTACTACTCTGACCTCTCTCCTGTCTCTCTGATCTCTCCTACTACTCTGACCTCTCTCTGTCTCCTCTATCTCCTCCTACTACTCTGACTCTCTCTGTCTCTCTGATCTCTCCTACGAGCTGACCTAGTCTCCTCTGATCTCTCCTACTACTTCTGACCTGTCCTATGTCTCTCTGATCTCTCCTACTACTCGACATGTCTCTCTCTCTCTGATCTCTCCTTCTACCTGACCTCCTCCTCTATCTCTCCTTCTAGTCTGACCTCTCTCTCGATCCCCCTCCTCCTACTACTCTGATTCTCCCGCTCTGCTACCTCTCTCTCTGTCTCTTCTGATCTCTTCAACTACTCTTACCTCTCTCTCTGTCTCTCTGATCTCTCCTACTACTCTGACCCCCTCCTCTGTCTCTCTGATCTCTCCTACTATTCTGACCTCTCTCTGTCCTCTCTGATCTCTCCTACTACTCTGACCTCGTCTCTGTCTCTCTGATCTCTCCTACTACTCTTACCTCTTTCTTTTCCTCTGTCTCTCTGATCTCTCCTACTACTCATGACCTTCTCCCTCGGGATATCTCCTACTATCTGACCTGTCCCTCCTCTTGATTCTCCTCTACTACTCTGACCTCTCTCTCTTTCTCTCCACTACTCTGACCCTCTCCTCTGTCTTCGTCCTCTCTCTCTCTCTCTCTACTACTCTGAACTCTCTCTCTGATCTCTCTTCCCTTTCACCTTACTCTGACCTCTCCTGTCTCTCTGATCTCTCCTACTACTCTGACCTGTCTCTGCCCTCTCTGATCTCTCCTACTACTCTTGACCTCTCTCTGTCTTCTGAATCCTCTCCTACTATCTGACCTCTCTCTGTCTCCCTGATCTTCCTACTTACTCTGACCTCTCTCCTGTCCTCTCTGTCTCCCTACTACTCCTGACCTCTTCTCTGTCGCTCTGATCTCTCCTAACCCTCTGACCTCTCTCTCTCTGATCTCCTCTCCTACGACTCTTACTCTGACCTCTCTCTGTCTCTCGGATCTCTCCTACTACTCTGACCTGTCTCTGTTCCCTCTCTTATCTCTCCTACTACTCTGGCCTCTCTCTGTCTCTCTGATCCTCATCCTACTACCTGACCTCTCTCTGTCTCTCTGATCTCTCCTACTACTCTGACCTCCTTCTCTGTCGCTTCTGATCCTCCTACTACTCTGACCTGTCTCTCTCTTCTCTGATCTCTCCTACTACTCACCCCTGTACTCTGACCCCTGTCCTCTGTCTCTCTGATCTCTCCTAATACTCTGACACTCCTCTCTCTCTGATCTCTCCTTCTAACTCTGACCTCTCTCTCTGATCTCTCCTTCTACCTGACCTGTCTCTCTGATTCTCTTCTACACTCTTACCTTCTCTCTGATCTCTCCTAATACTCTGGACCTCTCTCTGACTCTCCTACTACTCTGACCTTCCCTCGTCTCTCTGACTCTGCTCTCTGATACTCCTTTCTACTATGACCGTCGCGTCTGATCTCTCCTATTGCTCTGACCCCTCTCTTTCTGATCTCTCCTCACTACTATGACCCTTCTCATCTCTGATATCCTACTATTCTGACCTGGCTCTGATCTCTCCTTCTACTCTGACCTCTCTCTGTCTCTCTGATCTCTCCTACTACTCTGACCAGTCTCTGTCTCTCTGGATCTCTCCTACTATACTCTGAAGGCGGGCTCTCTCGTCTCTCTGATCTCTCCTACTATTCTGACTCTCTCTGTCTCTCTGATCTCTCCTACTACTCTTATACCTCTCTCTCTGTCTCTCTGATCTCTCCTCTTCCAAACTCGACTCTGACCTCTCTCTGTGTCTCTGATCTCTCCTACTACTCTGATCTTCTCTGTCTCTCTGTCTCTCTCTCCTACTACTCTTACCTCTCTCTGTCTCTCTGATCTTCCTACTACTCTGAACCTGTCTCTGTCTCTCCTGAACCTCTCTCCTCTCTGATCTCTCCTACTCCCTTACCCTGTCTCTGTCCCTCTGATCTCGCCTACTACTCGGACCTCTCTCTGTCTCTCTGATCTCTCATACTACTCTGACCCTGTCCTGTCTCTCTGATCTCTCCCTCTACTCTGACCCTCTCTCGCTTATCTCTCCCTTCTACTCTGACCTGTCTCTCTGATCTCTTCTACTACTCTGACCTGTCTCTCTGATCTCTCCTACTACTCTGACCCTCTCTCTGTCTCTCTGTCTCTCCTACTACTCTCTGACCCTGTCCCTCTGTCTCCTCTGACCTCTCTCTCTCTGATATCTCCTCTACTATGAACTGTCTCGCTGATCTCTCCTACTACTCTGACCTCCAGTCTCTCTCCTGTCTCCTTCTTCCCTCCACTACTCTGACTTCTGAACTCTCTCCTCTGAGCTCTCCTACTACTCACTCTGACCTCTCTCTGTCTCTCTGATCTCTCCTACTACTCTGACCTGTCTCTGTTCCGCTCTCTGATCTCTCCTCTACTTACTACTACTCTGACCTCTCCTCCTGTCTTCCTGATCTCTCTCTCCTACTATTCTGACCTCTCTCTGTCTCTCTGATCCTCCTACTACTACTCTACCTCTCTTCTGTCTCTTGATCTCTTCTACTACTCTACCTTCTCTGTCTCTCTTATGTTCTCTTCCTACCCCTCTGACCTCTCTCTCTGTCTCTCATACTACTCTGAACTCTCCTGTCCTCTCTGATCTCATCCTACTACTACTGACCTTCTCCTGTCTCTCTTATCTTTCCTACTACTCTGACCTCTCTCTTGCTCTCTGATCTCTCCTACTACTCTGACCTCTCTCTGTCTCTTCTGATCTCCTCCTACTACTACTCTGACCTCGCTCTCTCTGTCTCTCTCTGATCTCTCCTACTACTCTGACCTGTCTCTCTGATCTCTCCTGACTACTCTGACCGGTCTCTGTCGCTCTGATCTCTCCTACTACTCGGACATGTCTCTCTCTCTCTGATCTCTCCTTCTCCTCCTGACCTCTCTCTCCTGATCTCTCCTTCCTACTCGACCTGCCTCTCCGGATCTCTTCTACTAACACTCTGACCTGTCTCCTTTCTGTCTCTCTATCTCTATCTCTCCTACTCTCTGACCTCTCTCTATCTCTCCTACTACTCTGACCTTCTCTGTCTCTCTGACCTCTCTCTCTGATATCTCCTTCTACTATGACCTGTCTCTCTGATCTCTCCTATTGCTCTGACCTCTCTTTCTGATCTCTCCTACTACTCTGCCTGACCCTTCTTCTCTGATATCCCTACTATTCTGACTGTCTCTGATCTCTCCTTCACTCTGACCTCTCTCCTTTCTCTCTGATCTCTCTCTCCTACTACTCGACCTGTCTCTGTCCCTCTCCTGATCTCTCTAACTACTCTGCGCCTCTCATCCTCTGATCTCTCCTACTTTCTGACCTCTCTCTGTCTCTCTGATCTCTCTCCTCTCCTACTACTCCTTACCTCTCTCTCTGTCCTCTGATCTCTCCTACTACTCGACCTCTCTCTGTGTCTCTGATCTCTCCTCTACTCTTACCTCTTTTCTCGTCTCTCTCTCTGATCTCTCCTAATACTCTGACCCTTCTCTCTCTGATATCTCCTAACTTTCTGACCTGTCTCTCTGAGCTCTCTCCTCCTTCTACTCTGACCTCTCTCTCTCTGATCTCTCCTACTAACTCGACCTCTCTCTCTGTCCCCTCTGTCTCTCCTACTAATCTGAACTCTCTCTCTGATCTCTCCCTACTACTCTTACCTCCTCTCTGTTCTCTTCTATCTCTCCTACTACTCTGACCTGTCCTCTGCTCCTGACTCTCCTACTACTCTGCCTCTCTCTGTCCTCTCTGATCTCTCCTACTATTCCTGACCTCCTCTCTGTCTCTCTGATCTCCTCCACTACTCTTACCTCTCTCTCTGTCTCTCTTGATCTCTCCTACTTATCTGACCTCTCTCTGGTCTCTCTGATCTCTCCACTACTCTGACTCTCTCTGTCTCTCTGATCTATTCTACTACTCTGACCTCTCTCTGTCTCTCTGCTCTCTCCTACTACTCTGACCTCTCTCTCTGTCCTCTCTGATTCTCTACTACTCTGACCTGTCTCTGTCCTCTGATCTCTCCTACTCCTCTGACCTGTCTCTGTAGCCTGCTCCTTCCTACTACTCAGACCTCTCTCTCTGATCGATCCTACTACTCTCTGACCGCTTCTTGTCTCTCTGATCTCTCCTAACTACTCTGACCTGTCCTCTGTCTCTCTGATCTCTCATAGAACTGAAAAAAAAACTAGGACTACTATATGAATGTTTGTGGCTGGACCCCTGGATTCGTCTTTCTGGAGTGAAAGCGGGAAGAAAGAGGGCAGAAAAAAAACTTCGTAGTGGAGTCTTGGGGAAGTTACGAGGAGAGAAGGAAGAGAAGGAAATTCAACCAAAGACGGTGGGTTATGCTTGTCGGAGGGATCATGGAGATGCAGAGGGTGGCTTGTAGGGGTGGGGGGTCGAGGGTGGGGGGGGGGTGCCGTAGGCCGGATTCCGTGAGTGTCGCTTGTAAGAACTTGACCCGTTGAGTCTCTGAGTGCTCCGACGGATGGCGGGGGGTGCTTAACTCCGGTCCTCACGCCTCTTGCCTGCTCCTCTCTTCTCTCTCCTCCTGCCTCTGACCTCGCTCTTTCTCTCTGATCTCTCCTACTCTCTGACGGTCCTCTCTCTCATCTGATCTCGCCTTCTTCTACTCTGACCTCTCTCTCTGATCTCTCCTTCTACTCCTTGACCTGTTCTCTCTTCTCTCTGATCTCGTCTTCTACTACCTGACCGTCTCTCTTTCCTCTCTGATCTCTCCTCTTACTCTGACCCTCTGTCGTTCTCTCTCGCTACTACTTCTCTACCCTGTCTCTTTCTCTCTGACCTTCTCTCTCTTCTGATATCTCCTTCTACTATGACCTGTCCTCTGCTCTCTCTCCTATTTGCTCTGACCTCTCTTTCTGATCTCTCCTACGACTCTCTCCGTACTACTCTGACCCTTCTCTCTCTTATATCTCCTACTATTGACCTGTCTCTCTGATCCTCTCCTTCTACTCTGACCTCTTCTCTGTCCTCTTTCTCTACATGAGCGTCTCCTACTTCTCTGACCTGTCCTCTGTCCTCTCATGATCTCTCCTACTACTCTTACTCTCTCTGTCTCTCTTATCTCGTCCTATACTTTCTGACCTGTCCTGTCTTCCTGAGTCTCTCCTACTACTCTTACCGGTGTCTCTCGCTGTCCTCGTTCTCTCTCCTGCCTATTCTGACCGTCAGTCTCTGTCTCTCTGATCTCTCCTACTACTCTGACCTCTCTCTGTCTCTCTGATCTCTCTACTACTCTGAAGAACCTGTCTCTGTCGCTCTGATCCTCTCTACTACTCTGACCTGTCTCTCTGATCTTCTCCTACTACTCTGACCTCTCTCTGTCTCTCTGATCTCTCTTAATCTCTGATTGTCTCTCTCTCTCTGATCTCTCCTTTCTACTCTGACCTCTTCTCTCGATCTCCTCCTCCTTCTACTCTGGACCTGTCTCTCTGATCTCTTATACTACCTGACCTGTCCTCTCTATCTCACATCTCTCCTACTACTCTGACCTCTCCGGATCTCTCCTACTCATCTCTTCTACCTGTCTCTGTCTCTATCCTGTCTCTCTGACCTCTCTCTCTGATATCTCCTTCTACTATGACCTGTCTCTCTGATCTCTCCTATTGCTCTGACCTCTCTTTCTGATCTCTCCTACTACTCTGACCCTTCTCTCTCTGATATCTCCTACTATTCTGACCTGTCTCTCTGATCTCTCCTTCTACTCTGACCTCTCTCTGTCTCTCTGATCTCTCCTACTACTCTGACCTGTCTCTGTCTCTCTGATCTCTCTACTACTCTGACCTCTCTCTCTGATCTCTCCTACTATTCTGACCTCTCTCTGTCTCTCTGATCTCTCCTACTACTCTTACCTCTCTCTTTGTCTCTCTGATCTCTCCTACTATTCTGACCTCTCTCTGTCTCTCTGATCTCTCCTACTACTCTTACCTCTCTCTCTGTCTCTCTGATCTCTCCTACTACTCTGACCTCTCTCTGTCTCTCTGATCTCTCCTACTACTCTGACCTGTCTCTGTCTCTCTGATCTCTCCTTCTACTCTGACCTCTCTCTGTCTCTCTGATCTCTCCTACTACTCTGACCTCTCTCTGTCTCTCTGATCTCTCCTACTACTCTGACCTGTCTCTGTCTCTCTGATCTCTCCTACTACTCTGACCTGTCTCTCTGATCTCTCCTACTACTCTGACCTCTCTCTGTCTCTCTGATCTCTCCTACTACTCTGACCTCTCTCTGTCTCTCTGATCTCTCCTACTACTCTGACCTGTCTCTGTCTCTCTGATCTCTCCTACTACTCTGACCTCTCTCTGTCTCTCTGATCTCTCCTACTACTCTGACCTCTCTTCTAATTTCTTTCTTCCCCCAGGTCTGGGTAGGTAGTATCTGTTTGAGGGTGTATGGGTTGCCAGCAGAAGAGAGGGTAATGGACTAGTACGGGGCGACAGGAGCGGAGGAAAATAAAAAATAACTAAATTGGTCATTTAGCAGACGCTCTTATCCAGAGCGACTTACAGGAGCAATTAGGGTTAAGTGCCTTGCTCAAGGGCACATCGACAGATTTTTCACCTAGTCGGCTTGGGGATTAGAACCAGCGACCTTTCGGTTACTAGTACAACGCTCTTAACCACTAAGCTACCTGCCGCCCCATAGGTGAGGAGCTGGTGCTATTGGAGCGTTGAGTTGCTAGCGGAACGCCGCATCGCGCCATCTGTTAGTGTGGGATGTTGCGCTGGACGAACCACCTGGAAGGAGGGCCGCGGAGGGTGAACCATGCTGCTGTCTCCGTGGGACACAAGGTGTTCTCCTTCGGAGGGTACTGCTCTGGAGAGGACTACGAGACGCTGAGACAGATAGATGTACACATCTTCAACACAGGTAGGTTACTGTTATACACTTTCTAAAGTACTAGTATGACTGTCTAGGGCCTCATCAGCACATTGAACTGTGGTTAATGTGTGTGCGGGGACTGAGGAGGACTAACAGACACTGACAGATAGACGTACATGTCTTCAACACAGGTCAGTTGATGGAACACCATAGTCCCTGTGCCCAAGGACTCTAAGATAACCTGCCTAAATGACTACCGACCCGTAGCCATGAAGTGCTTTGAAAGGCTGGTCATGGCTCACATCAACAGCATTATCCCAGAAACCCTAGACCCACTCCAATTTGCATACTGCCCCAACAGATCCACAGATGATGCAATCTCTATCACACTCCACACTGCCCTTTCCCACCTGGACAAGAGGAACACCTACGTGAGAATGCTATTCATTGACTACAGCTCAGCATTCAACACCATAGTGCCCTCTAAGCTCATCACTAAGCTAAGGATCCTGGGACTAAACACCTCCCTCTGCAACTGGATCCTGGACTTCCTGACGGGCCGCCCCCAGGTGGTAAGGGTAGGTAACAACACATCTGCCACACTGATCCTCAACACGGGGGCCCCTCAGGGGTGCGTGCTCAGTCCCCTCCTGTACTCTCTGTTCACCCATGACTGCATGGCCAGGCACGACTCCAACACCATCATTAAGTTTGCCGACGACACAACAGTGGTAGGCCTGATCACCGACAACGATGAGACAGCCTATAGGGAGGAGGTCAGAGATCTGGCCGTGTGGTGCCAGGACAACAACCTCTCCCTCAACGTGACCAAGACAAAGGAGATGATTGTGGACTACAGGAAAAAAAAGAGGACTGAGCACGCCCCCATTCTCATTCGCGGGGCTGTAGTGGAACAGGTTGAGAGCTTCAAGTTCCTTGGTGTCCACATCACCAACGAACTATCATGGTCCAAACACACCAAGACAGTCGTGAAGAGGGCACGACAAAGCCTATTCCCCCTCAGGAGACTAAAAAGATTTGGCATGGGTCCTCAGATCCTCAAAAAATTCTACAGCTGCACCATCGAGAGCATCCTGACTGGTTGCATCACCGCCTGGTATGGCAACTGCTTGGCCTCCGACCGCAAGGCACTACAGAGGGTAGTGCGTACGGCCCAGTACATCACTGGGGCAAAGCTTCCTGCCATCCAGGACCTCTATACCAGGCGGTGTCAGAGGAAGGCCCTCAAAATTGTCAAAGACTTCAGCCACCCTAGTCATAGACTGTTCTCTCTGCTACCGCACGGCAAGCGGTACCGGAGTGCCAAGTCTAGGTCCAAAAGACTTCTCAACAGCTTCTACCCCCAAGCCATAAGACTCCTGAACAGCTAATCATGGCTACCCGGACTATTTGCACTGCCCCCCCCACCCCATCCTTTTTACGCTGCTGCTACTCTGTTAAGTATTTATGCATAGTCACTTTAACTCTACCCACATGTACATATTACCTCAACTACCTCAACTAGCCGGTGACCCCGCACATTGACTCTGCAACGGTACCCCCCTGTATGACTGTCACTTTATTTTACTTCTGCTCTTTTTTTTCTCAACACTTTTTTTGTTGTTGTTTTATTTTTGTTTAAAATAAATGCACTGTTGGTTAAGGGCTATCAGTAAGCATTTCACTGTGATGTCTGCACCTGTTGTATTCGGCGCATGTGACCAATAAAATTTAATTTGATTTGATTTTGATTTGAAAGTTGTGGCAAAATGGCTTAAGGACAACAAAGTCAAGGTATTGGAGTGGCCATCACAAAGCCCTGACCCCAATCCTATAGAAAATGTGTGGGCAGAACCGTAAAAGCATGTGCGAGCAAGGAGGCCTACAAACCTGACTCCGTTACACCAGCTCTGTCAGGAGGAATGGGCCAAAATTCACCCAACTTATTGTGGGAAGCTTGTGGAAGGCTACCCAAAATGTTTGACCCAAGTTAAATAATTTAAAGGCAATGCTACCAAATACTAGTTGAGTGTATGTAAACTTCTGACCAACTGGGAATGTGATACTCTGCTACTCTGTTAAGTATTTATGCATAGTCACTTTAACTCTACCCACATGTACATATTACCTCAACTACCTCAACTAGCCGGTGCCCCCGCACATTGACTCTGCAACGGTACCCCCCTGTATATATAGCCTCCCTACTGTCACTTTATTTTACTTCTGCTCTTTTTTTTGTCAACACTTTTTTTGTTGTTGTTTTATTTTTACTTTTTTTGTTAAAAATAAATGCACTGTTGGTTAAGGGCTGTAAGTAAGCATTTCACTGTAATGTCTTACCTGTTGTATTCGGCGCATGTGACCAATAACATTTGATTTGATTTTATTTGAAATGGTACTGTGAAGAAAGTAGTTAAGGAAACTATATAAAAAATTGTTAATCCTCATATATGATTTCTGATATGACTCTTCTCTAGGCCTAAATCACTAAAACTGGTCAGGTTAACGTGTGTATGCCCTATACCTGTTAGATTTTCCTAAATTACTTCACATTTCTCAATTTCAAATAGCAAGATCCTTTGATATTGTAGGATAACCAATTTCAGCTGTAAGGTCTTGGATCAGTTTTTTTCATTTTATACCATTTGATGTTGAAGATGGTCATGATAGTAGGAAATGGATTAGTGTAGCCCAGTTCAATAGATTAAATATTGTATCCCAGTTCAATAGATTAAATAGTGTATCCCAGTTCAATAGATTAAATATTGTATCCCAGTTCAATAGATTAAATATTGTACCCCAGTTCAATAGATTAAATATTGTATCCCAGTTCAATAGATTAAATATTGTATCCCAGTTCAATACATTAAATAGTGTAGCCTAGTTCAACAGATTAAATAGTGTATCCCAGTTCAATAGATTAAATATTGTATCCCAGTTCAATAGATTAAATATTGTATCCCAGTTCAATACATTAAATAGTGTAGCCTAGTTCAACAGATTAAATAGTGTATCCCAGTTCAATAGATTAAATATTGTATCCCAGTTCAATAGATTAAATATTGTATCCCAGTTCAATAGATTAAATAGTGTATCCCAGTTCAATAGATTAAATATTGTATCCCAGTTCAATAGATTAAATATTGTATCCCAGTTCAATAGATAAAATATTGTATCCCAGTTCAATAGATTAAATATTGTATCCCAGTTCAATACATTAAATAGTGTAGCCTAGTTCAATACATTAAATAGTGTAGCCTAGTTCAATAGATTAAATATTGTATCCCAGTTCAATAGATTAAATATTGTATCCCAGTTCAATACATTAAATAGTGTAGCCTAGTTCAATACATTAAATAGTGTAGCCTAGTTCAATAGATTAAATATTGTATCCCAGTTCAATAGATTAAATATTGTATCCCAGTTCAATAGATTAAATAGTGTAGCCTAGTTCAATACATTAAATAGTGTATCCCAGTTCAATAGATTAAATAGTGTAGCCTAGTTCAATACATTAAATAGTGTATCCCAGTTCAATAGATTAAATATTGTATCCCAGTTCAATAGATTAAATAGTGTATCCCAGTTCAATAGATTAAATATTGTATCCCAGTTCAATAGATTAAATATTGTATCCCAGTTCAATAGATAAAATATTGTATCCCAGTTCAATAGATTAAATATTGTATCCCAGTTCAATAGATTAAATATTGTATCCCAGTTCAATAGATTAAATACAGTAGTTTATTCTAGTGCAACCAGAGGAAAAAAAACTCTAGACCACCTTTACTCCACACACAGAGATGCATACAAAGCTCTCCCTCACCATCCATTTGGCAAATCTGACCATAACTCTATCCTCCTGATTCCTGCTTATAAACCAAAACTAAAGCAGGGAGCACCAGTGACTCGGTTAATAAAAAAGTGGTCAGATGACGCAGATGCTAAGCTACAGGACTGTTTTGCTATCACAGACTGGAACATGTTCCGGGATTCTTCAGACAGCATTGAGGAGTACACCACATCAGTCACTGGCTTCATCAATAAGTGCATCGATGATGTCGTCCCCACAGTGACCGTACGTACATACCCCAACCAGAAGCCATGGATTACAGGAAACATCCGCACTGAGCTAAAGGGTAGAGCTGCCGCATTCAAGAGCGGGACTCTAACCCGGACGCTTATAAGAAATCCCGCAATGCCCTCCAACGAACCATCAAACAGGCAAAGAGTCAATACAGGACTAAGATTGAATCCTACTACACCGGCTCTGATGCTCGTCAGATGTGACAGGGCTTGAAAACTATTACAGACTACAAAGGGAAGCACAGCCGCGAGCTGCCCAGTGACACAAGCCTACCAGACGAGCTAAATCACTTCTATGCTCGCTTCGAGGCAAGCAACACTGAAGCATGCATGAGAGCACCAGCTGTTCCGGATGACTGTGATCACGCTCTCCGTAGCCGATGTGAGTAAGACTTTTAAGCAGCTCAACATTCACAAGGCCGCAGGGCCAGACGGATTACCAGGACGTGTACTCCGAGCATGGGCTGACCAACTGGCAAGTGCCTTCACTGACATTTTCAACATGTCCCTGACTGAGTCTGTAATACCAACATGTTTCAAGCAGACCACCATAGTTCCTGTGCCAAAGGACACTAAGATAACCTGCCTAAATGAATACCGACCCGTAGAACTGACGTCTGTAGCCATGAAGTGCTTTGAAAGGCTGGTCATGGCTCACATCAACACCATTATCCCAGAAACCCTAGACCCCACTCCAATTTGCATTCCGCCCAAACAGATCCACAGATGATGCAATCTCTATTGCACTCCACACTGCCTTTTCCCACCTGGACAAGAGGAACACCTACGTGAGAATGCTATTCATTGACTACAGCTCAGCATTCAACACCATAGTGCCCTCAAAGCTCATCACTAAGCTAAGGATCCTGGGACTAAACACCTCCCTCTGCAACTGGATCCTGGACTTCCTGACGGGCCGCCCCCAGGTGGTAAGGGTAGGTAACAACACATCTGCCACACTGATCCTCAACACGGGGGCCCCCTCAGGGGTGCGTGCTCAGTCCCCTCCTGTACTCCCTGTTCACCCATGATTGCATGGCCAGGCACGACTCCAACACCATCATTAAGTTTGCCGACGACACAACAGTGGTAGGCCTGATCACCGACAACGATGAGACAGCCTATAGGGAGGAGGTCAGAGACCTGGCCGTGTGGTGCCAGGATAACAACCTCTCCCTCAACGTGACCAAGACAAAGGAGATGATTGTGGACTACAGGAAAAACAAGAGGACTGAGCACGCCCCCATTCTCATCGACGGGGCTGTAGTGGAACAGGTTGAGAGCTTCAAGTTCCTTGGTGTTCACATCACCAACAAACTATCATGGTCCAAACACACCAAGACAGTCGTGAAGAGGGCACGACAAAGCCTATTCCCCCTCAGGAGACTGAAAAGATTTGGCATGGGTCCTCAGATCCTCAAAAAATTATACAGCTGCACCATCGAGAGTATCCTGACTGGTTGCATCACTGCCTAGTTCAATAGATTAAATACAGTAGTGTAGCCTAGTTCAATAGATTAAATACAGTAGTGTAGCCTAGTTCAATAGATTAAATACAGTAGTGTAGCCTAGTTCAATAGATTAAATACAGTAGTGTAGCCTAATTCAATAGATTGCATAGTTTTGCCTAGTTCAATAGATTAAATGGAGTAGCCTACAGTGGGGGAAAAAAGTATTTAGTCAGCCACCAATTGTGCAAGTTCTCCCACTTAAAAAGATGAGAGAGGCAGTCATTTGAGAAACCAAGGCTATTTAGTCTGCCAATAAGAATGCGGTGGTTGACAGAGTCGAAAGCCTTGGCCAGGTCGATGAAGACGGCTGCACAGTACTGTCTATTATCGATCGCGGTTATAATATCGTTTTGGACCTTGAGCGTGGCTGAGGTGCACCCATGACCAGCTCGGAAACCGGATTGCATAGCGGAGAAGGTACGGTGGGATTCGAAATTGTCGGTGATCTGTTTGTTAACTTTACTTTCAAAAACGTTCGAAAGGCAGGGCAGGATGGATATAGGTCTGTAACAGTTTGGATCTAGAGTGTCACCCCCTTTGAAGAGGGCGATGACCGCGGCAGCTTTCCAATCTCTGGGGATCTCAGACGTTACGAAAGACAGGTTGAGCAGGCTAGTAATAGGTGTTGCAACAATTTCGGCGGCTAATTTTAGAAAGAAAGGGTCCAGATTGTCTAGCCCAGCTGATTTGTAGGGGTCCAGATTTTTCAGCTCTTTCAGAACATCAGCTGTCTGAATTTGTGTAAAGGAGAAGGGGGGGGGGCATGGGCAAGTTGCAGCGACGGGTGCAGAGCTGGTGGCCGGGGTGGTGGTAGCCAGGTGGAAAGCATGGCCAGCCGTAGCAAAATGCTTGTTGAAATTCTCGATTATTGTAGATTTATCGGTGGTGACAGTGTTTCCTAGCCTCCGTGCAGTGGGCAGCTGGGAGGAGGTGCTCTTATTCTCCATGGACTTTACAGTGTCCCAAAACGTTTTGGAGATAGTGCTACAGGATGCAAATTTCTGTTTGAAAAAGCTAGCCTTTGCTTTCCTAACTGATTGTGTATATTGGTTCCTGACTTCCCTGAAAAGTTGCATATCGGAGGGGCTGTTCGATGCTAATGCAGTACGCCACAGGATGTTTTTGTGCTGGTCAAGGGCAGTCAAGTCTGAGGAGAACCAGGGGCTATATCTGTTCTTAGTTCTAAATTTTTTGAATGGGGCATACTTATTTAAGATTGAGAGGAAAGCACTTTTAAAGAACAACCAGGCATCCTCTACTGATGGAATGAGGTCAATATCCATCCAGGATACCCGGGCCAGGTCAATTAGAAAGGCCTGCTCGCTAAAGTGTTTTAGGGAGCGTTTGACAGTGATGAGGGGTGGTTGTTTGACCGCGGACCCAGTACGGACGCAGGCAATAAGGCAGTGATCGCTGAAATCCTGGTTGAAGACAGCGGAGGTGTACATTTGTCAGGATGATATCTATGAGGTTACCCATGTTTACAGATTTAGGGTTGTACCTGGTAGGTTCGTTGATAATTTGTGTGAGATTGAGGGCATCTAGTTTAGATTGTAGGTTGGCCGGGGTGTTACAGTGAGGGAAAAAAGTATTTGATCCCCTGCTGATTTTGTACGTTTGCCCACTGACAAAGAAATGATCAGTCTATAATTTTAATGGTAGGTTTATTTGAACAGTGAGAGACACAATAACAACAACAAAATCCAGAAAAACGCATTTCAAAAACGTTATATATTGATTTGCATTTTAATGAGGGAAATAAGTATTTGACCCCCTCTCAATCAGAAAGATTTCTGGCTCCCAGGTGTCTTTTATACAGGTAACGAGCTGAGATTAGGAGCACACTCTTAAAGGGAGTGCTCCTAATCTCAGCTTGTTACCTGTATAAAAGACACCTGTCCACAGAAGCAATCAGTCAATCAGATTCCAAACTCCCCACAATGGCCAAAACCAAAGAGCTCTCCAAGGATGTCAGGGACAAGATTGTAGACCTACACAAGGCTGGAATGGGCTACAAGACCATCGCCAAGCAGCTTGGTGAGAAGGTGACAACAGTTGGTGCAATTATTCGCAAATGGAAGAAACACAAAAGACCTGTCAATCTCCCTCTGCCTGGGGCTCCATGCAAGATCTCACCTCGTGGAGTTGCAATGATCATGAGAACGGTGAGAAATCAGCCCAGAACTACACAGGAGGATCTTGTCAATGATCTCAAGGCAGCTGGGACCATAGTCACCAAGAAAACAATTGGCAACACACTACGCCGTGAAGGACTGAAATCCTGCAGCGCCCGCAAGGTCCCCCTGCTCAAGAAAGCACATATACAGGGCCGTCTGAAGTTTGCCAATGAACATCTGAATGATTCAGAGGAGAACTGAGTGAAAGTGTTGTGGTCAGATGAGACCAAAATCGAGCTCTTTGGGATCAACTCAACTCGCCGTGTTTGGAGGAGGAGTAATGCTGCCTATGACCCCAAGAACACCATCCCCACTGTCAAACGTGGAGGTGGAAACATTATGCTTTGGGGGTGTTTTTGTGCTAAGGGGACAACTTCACTGCATCAAAGGGACGATGGACGGGGCCATGTACCGTCAAATCTTGGGTGAGAACCTCCTTCCCTCAGCCAGGGCATTGAAAATGGGTTGTGGATGGGTATTCCAGCATGACAATGACCCAAAAACACACGGCCAAGGCAACAAAGGAGTGGCTCAAGAAGAAGCACATTAAGGTCCTGGAGTGTCATAGCCAGTCTCCAGACCTTAATCCCATAGAAAATCTGTGGAGGGAGCTGAAGGTTCGAGTTGCCAAACGTCAGCTTTGAAACCTTAGTGACTTGGAGAAGATCTGCAAAGAGGAGTGGAACAAAATCCCTCCTGAGATGTGTGCAAACCTGGTGGCCAACTACAAGAAACGTCTGACCTCTGTGATTGCCAACAAGGGTTTTGCCACCAAGTACTAAGTCATGTTTTGCAGAGGGGTCAATTACTTATTTCCCTCATTAAAATGCAAATCAATTTATAACATTTTTGACATGCATTTTTCTGGATTTTGTTGTTGTTATTCTGTCTCTCACTGTTCAAATAAACCTACCATTAAAATTATAGACTGATCATGTCTTTGTCAGTGGGAAAACGTACAAAATCAGCAGGGGATCAAATACTTTTTTCCCTCACTGTAAGCATATCCCAGTTTAGGTCACCAAGCAGTACGAACTCTGGGGATAGATGGGGGGCAATCAATTCACATATGGTGTCCAGGGCACAGCTCGGCGCTAAGGGGGGTCTGTAGCAAGCGGCAACAGTGAGAGACTTATTTCTGGAAAGGTGGATTTTTAGAAGTAGAAGCTCAAACTGTTTGGGCACAGACCTGGATAGTATGATAGAGCTCTGCAGGCTATCTCTACAGTAGATTGCAACTCCACCCCCTTTGGCAGTTCTATCTAGACGGAAAATGTTATAGTTGGGGATGGACATTTCAGAATTTTTGGTGGTCTTCCTGAGCCAGGATTCAGACACTGCTAGAACATCAGGGTTGGCGTACAGACAAGGATATGGAAGGATATGAGTACAGTGGAGATAAACCTAAAAGTTGGGTAACGATGAAAGAGAGAGCATCACTGGAGGAACCGATTGAGTCGGTCTCTGCGTGTATGGGGGGTGGGACAAAGGAGCCATCTAAGGCAGGTTGAGCTGGGCTGGGGGATCTACAGTGAAATAGTACAATATGAAATAACCGAAACAGCAATAAGCAAGGCATATTGACATGGGAGAGAGGCACAAAGCAATCACAGGTGTTATTCGAGAGAGCTAAGACAACAGCTGGTAATGGCGACAGTTTGGGCTGAGGCTAAACATAAACAGGATGCGGTACCGTATTAAGGAACAGGCCAGCAGGCATCAGCTGTATAGCTGAGTTATCATAAGGTCCGGTGAACAGCAATAGGAGAGTTCGGAGGTAGTTCGGGGGCTGCTACAGCACTGGTGAGCAAGAGGCCCGGCTTGCATGTGTTAGCGGGCCGGGGATAGCAGATGGATCTTCGTTGTCGACGTCGTAATGGGAAGCTGTTGAAACCACATCAGACGATTTCATCGGCAAACCAGTCGTGTTGGATCGGCGGGGCTCCGTGTCAACACTAGGAGGTCCCGTCCGGTTGACAGAGAGGTAGGTAGCCGGGAGATGGGCCTGGCTCAAGGCTAGCTCAAGGCTAACTGGTCTTGCTAAGGGGCAATGGCAATTAGGCAACGACAACAGCCATTTGGTTGCAGCTAGCTGGTTGCGATGATCCGGCGCTAGGGTCCAGTGATTCCGGCAGAAAGTCCGATATGCTCTGGGTCGATAGCACGCTGTGCAGACTGGCCGACAAATTGTCCAGGCTAGAGCTAGAGCTGGCTGGTGGGTAGTGCCACAGACAATGGTGAAGACGCTAACGGTGGCTAATTGCAAGTAGCCATTCGGTTGCAGCTAGGCTAGTTTTAGCTTAAGGTTCTTGATATAAGTTATAAAGAAATAATAGAATCCTTTCCACGTTGGGTGAGGTGGGTTGCAGGAAAGTATATTTAGTTAAAGAATGAAAAGTAAAATTGAGAAATATATACAAAAGAGACAAAAAACAAAAAAACTGGCTATTTACACAAGGACACAGATAATAAAACGACTGCACCACTACGCCATCTTGGATGTTAACCCAAGGTTATGTTGCTATAGGACTCGTTTTACTGTGGATATAGATACTTTTGTACCTATTTCCTCCAGCATCTTCACAAGGTCCTTTGCTGTTGTTCTGGGATTGATTTGCACTTTTCACACCAAAGTACGTTCATCTCTAGGAGACCGAACGCGTTTCCTTCCTGAGCGGTATGACGGCTGCGTGGTCCCAAGGTATGACGGCTGCGTACATTGTTTGCTTCCACAACCCATTCGGGATGCACCGTTTCAGTTTCAATGACTAAACTATGGCTGGGAATGTCAATACAATCACACTAGCAAGGGAAATGGTCACAAGTCAGTCATAAAGTGGTATTTGGAGTTATTAAATACTTTTTGATTAGGGACGTAGCATATTATGCACATCTGCAACCATAGCAGTAAAAGCTGGACAAATATATCTCTTTGTTTTAATATATTAAAATGTTATATACAGCATCCTAGGTACATACAGTTGAAGTCGGAAGTTTACATACAGTGGGGAAAAAAAGTATTTAGTCAGCCACCAATTGTGCAAGTTCTCCCACTTAAAAAGATGAGAGAGGCCTGTAATTTTCATCATAGGTACACATCAACTATGACAGACAAATTGAGAGAAAAAAATCCAGAAAATCCCATTGTAGGATTTTTAATGAATTTATTTGCAAATTATGGTGGAAAATAAGTATTTGGTCACCTACAAACAAGCAAGATTTCTGGCTCTCACAGACCTGTAACTTCTTCTTTAAGAGGCTCCTCTGTCCTCCACTCGTTACCTGTATTAATGGCACCTGTTTGAACTTGTTATCAGTATAAAAGACACCTGTCCACAACCTCATACAGTCACACTCCAAACTTCACAATGGCCAAGACCAAAGAGCTGTCAAAGGACACCAAAAACAAAATTGTAGACCTGCACCAGGCTGGGAAGACTGAATCTGCAATAGGTAAGCAGCTTGGTTTGAAGAAATCAACTGTGGGAGCAATTATTAGGAAATGGAAGACATACAAGACCACTGATAATCTCCCTCGATCTGGGGCTCCACGCAAGATCTCACCCCGTGGGGTCAAAATGATCACAAGAACGGTGAGCAAAAATCCCAGAACCACACGGGGGGACCTAGTGAATGACCTGCAGAGAGCTGGGACCAAAGTAACAAAGCCAACCATCAGTAACACACTACGCCGCCAGGGACTCAAATCCTGCAGTGCGAGACGTGTCCCCCTGCTTAAGCCAGTACATGTCCAGGCCCGTCTGAAGTGCATTTGGATGATCCAGAAGAGGATTGGGAGAATGTCATATGGTCAGATGAAACCAAAATATAACTTTTTGGTAAAAACTCAACTCGTCATGTTTGGAGGACAAAGAATGCTGAGTTGCATCCAAAGAACACCATACCTACTGTGAAGCATGGGGTTGGAAGCATCATGCTTTGGGGCTGTTTTTCTGCAAAGGGACCAGGACGACTGATCCGTGTAAAGGAAAGAATGAATGGGGCCATGTATCGTGAGATTTTGAGTGAAACCCTCCTTCCATCAGCAAGGGCATTGAAGATGAAACGTGGCTGGGTCTTTCAGCATGACAATGATCCCAAACACACCGCCCGGGCAACGAAGGAGTGGCTTCGTAAGAAGCATTTCAAGGTCCTGGAGTGGCCTAGCCAGTCTCCAGATCTCAACCCCATAGAAAATCTTTGGAGGGAGTTGAAAGTCTGTGTTGCCCAGCGACAGCCCCAAAACATCACTGCTCTAGAGGAGATCTGCATGGAGGAATGGGCCAAAATACCAGCAACAGTGTGTGAAAACCTTGTGAAGACTTACAGAAAACGTTTGACCTGTGTCATTGCCAACAAAGGGTATATAACTGTCAGCTTCCTGCCTCCTGTTTGTCTCCGGGCCTCTAGAGGTCATCTGTGTTCCCCTCTGCCTTAGTTCTTCCTCGTGTGTCCTTATTAGCTTTATCCAGGTCACCTGTGCCTTGTTTCCCCTAGAGTATTTTAGCTGTGTTTTTTCCCCTTGTTCCTCACTTGGTCTTTGAGTCCTGGCTATGTGTCTCCTGCTGTGTCCCACAGAGTCTTTCCGAGTAAGCTTTTCTAAGTTATCTTTATTTTGTTTTTCTCCCCTCGTGGAGTTATTTTGTTTTGTCCTCCTGTTTTGTTTACTGTACCTCTGTTAGTATACCTCTTTCTGAGAAGAACTTTTGTTGGATTATTTTTGAAGTGCAAAGAAATACCTTTTTATATATTAAATCTACTTTGCCTGGAGTATTGCCTTGAGTGTTTCGTTTGGGTCCTACTATACCTCCTCTGTGGCTTAGGGGTAGAACACCCAACTCTCCACATCTGAGACCTGAGTTCAAGCCCAGCTTGTGACAATAACAAAGTATTGAGAAACTTTTGTTATTGACCAAATACTTATTTTCCACCATCATATGCCAATAAATTCATAAAAAATCATACAATGTGATTTTCTGGCATTTTTTTTCTCATTTTGTCTGTCATAGTTGACGTGTACCTATGATGAAAATTACAGGCCTCTCTCATCTTTTTAAGTGGGAGAACTTGCACAATTGGTGGCTGACTAAATACTTTTTTTCCCCACTGTACACTTAGGTTGGAGTCATTAAAACTTGTTTTTCAACCACTCCACAAATGTCTTGTTAACAAACTATAGTTTTGGCAAGTCGGTTAGGACATCTACTTTGTGCATGACACAAGTAATTTTTCCAACAATTGTTTACAGACAGATTATTTCACTTATAATTCACTGTATCACAATTCCAGTGGGTCAGAAGTTTACATACACTAAGTTGACTGTGCCTTTAAACAGCTTGGAAAATTCCTGAAAATGATGTCATGGCTTTAGAAGCTTCTGATAGGCTAATTGACATTATTTGAGTCAATTGGAGGTGTACCTGTGGATGTATTTCAAGGCCTACCTTCAAACTCAGTGCCTCTTTGCTTGACATCATGGGAAAATCAAAAGAAATAAGCCAAGACCTCAGAAAAAAATGTGTAGACCTCCACAAGTCTGGTTCATCCTTGGGAGCAATTTCCAAATGCCTGAAGGTACCACATTCATCTGTACAAACAATAGTACGCAAGTATAAAAACCATGGGACCACGCAACATTCATACCGCTCAGGAAGGAGATGCGTTCTGTCTCCTAGAGATGAACGTTCTTTGGTGCGGAAAGTGCAAATCTATCCCAGAACAACAGCAAAGAACCTTGTGAAGATGCTGGAGGAAAAGTATCTATATCCACAGTAAAACGAGTCCTATATCAACATAACCTGAAAGGCCGCTCAGCAAGGAAGAAGCCACTGCTCCAAAACCACCATTAAAAAGCCAGACTACGGTTTGCAACTGCACATGGGGACAAAGATCGTACTTTTTGGAGAAATGTCCTCTGGTCTGACGAATCAAAAATAGAACTGTTTGGCCATAATGACCATCATTATGTTTGGAGGAAAAAGGGGAAGGCTTGCAAGCTGAAGAACACCATCCCAACCGTGAAGCACGGGGGTGGCAGCATCATGCTGTTGGGGGTTTGCTTTGCTGTAGGAGGGACTGGTGCACTCCACAAAATAGATGGCATCATGAGGAAGGAAAATTATGTGGATATATTGAAGCAACATCTCAAGACATCAGTCAGGAAGTTAAAGCTTGGTAGCAAATGGGTCTTCCAAATGGACAATGACCACAAGCATACTTCCAAAGTTCAAAATGCTTAAGGACAACAAAGTCAAGGTATTGGAGTGGCCATCACAAAGCCCTGACCTCAATCCTATAGAAAATCTGTGGGCAGAACTGAAAAGGCGTGTGCGAGCAAGGAGGCCTACAAACCTGACTCAGTTACACAAGCTCTGTCAGGAGGAATGGGCCAAAATTCACCCAATTTATTGTGGGAAGCTTGTGGAAGGCTTCCCGAAACGTTTGACCCAAGTTAAACAATTTAAAGGCAATGCTACCAAATACAAATTGAGTGTATGTAAACTTCTGATCCACTGGGAATGTGATGAAATAAATAAAAGCTGAAATAATTATGACAAATGTACTATATTACGTATTGGATCACTAAAAAATACAATTACATTACCACTGATGGTGATGTGGATATACTCGGAATACATATCCCAAAGGAAATAAACCATCTCACTTCAATACATTTTAATAGAAAGTTAGCAAAAATAGATAAGATCTTGCTACCATGGAAAGGTAAATACCTGTCAATTTCTGGAAAAATCACCCTGATTAACTCTTTAGTATTATCCCAGTTTACCTATTTGCTTATGGTCTTGCCTACGCCTAGCGAACAGTTTAAAAAAATTATATGAGAAAAAAATATTCAATTTTATTTGGAACGGCAAGCCAGACAAAATTAAAAGAGCATATTTATATAATGAATATGAATTCGGAGGACAGAAATTATTAAATATTAAAGCATTAGACCTATCACTAAAAGCTTCAGTCATACAAAAGTTATACATAAATCATAGTAATATGTTCAAGAATGGCCTTGTTCAAGAATAGTAATACTAGTGTCTCTCTGTAGTAATACTAGTGTCTCTCTGTAGTAATACTAGTGTCTCTCTGTAGTAATACTAGTGTCTCTCTGTAGTAATACCAGTGTCTCTCTGTATTAATACTAGTGTCTCTCTGTAGTAATACTAGTGTCTCTCTGTAGTAATACTAGTGTCTCTCTGTAGTAATACTAGTGTCTCTCTGTAGTAATACTAGTGTCTCTCTGTATTAATACTAGTGTCTCTGTAGTAATACTAGTGTCTCTCTGTAGTAATACTAGTGTCTCTCTGTAGTAATACTAGTGTATCTCTGTAGTAATACTAGTGTCTCTGTATTAATACTAGTGTCTCTGTAGTAATACTAGTGTCTCTCTGTAGTAATACTAGTGTCTCTCTGTAGTAATACTAGTGTCTCTCTGTAGTAATACTAGTGTCTATGTAGTAAATCTAGTGTCTCTCTGTAGGAATACTAGTGTCTTTCTGTCCTCTGTAGTAATACTAGTGTCTCTGTAGTAATACTAGTGTCTCTGTAGTAATACTAGTTTCTCTGTAGTAATACTAGTGTCTCTCTGTAGTAATACTAGTGTCTATGTAGTAAATCTAGTGTCTCTCTGTAGGAATACTAGTGTCTTTCTGTCCTCTGTAGTAATACTAGTGTCTCTGTAGTAATACTAGTGTCTCTGTAGTAATACTAGTTTCTCTGTAGTAATAC
This sequence comes from Coregonus sp. 'balchen', assembly GCA_902810595.1. Lineage (NCBI taxonomy): Eukaryota > Metazoa > Chordata > Actinopteri > Salmoniformes > Salmonidae > Coregonus > Coregonus sp. 'balchen'. Next base: position 48,162,971 of record LR778283.1, read on the forward strand.
TAGTGTCTCTCTGTAGTAATACTAGTGTCTCTCTGTAGTAATACTAGTGTCTCTCTGTAGTAATACTAGTGTCTCTGTAGTAATACTAGTTTCTCTGTAGTAATACTAGTGTTCTCTGTAGTAATACTAGTGTCTCTCTGTAGTAATAATAGTGTATCTCTGTAGTAATACTAGTGTCTCTCTGTAGTAATACTAGTGTCCCTGTAGTAATACTAGTGTCTCTGTAGTAATAATAGTGTCTCTCTGTCCTCTGTAGTAATACTAGTGTCTCTCTGTAGTAATACTAGTGTCTCTGTAGTAATACTAGTGTCTCTGTAGTAATACTAGTGTCTCTCTGTCCTCTGTAGTAATCCTAGTCTCTCTGTAGTAATACTAGTGTCTTTGTAGTAATACTAGTGTCTCTCTGTAGTAATACTAGTGTCTCTGTCCTCTGTAGTAATACTAGTCTCTCTGTAGTAATACTAGTGTCTCTGTAGTAATACTAGTGTCTCTCTGTAGTAATACTAGTGTCTCTGTAGTAATACTAGTCTCTCTGTAGTAATACTTGTGTATCTGTAGTAATACTAGTGTCTCTGTAGTAATACTTATGTCTCTGTAGTAATACTAGTGTCTCTCTGTAGTAATACTAGTGTCTCTGTAGTAATACTAGTGTCTCTCTGTCCTCTGTAGTAATACTAGTGTCTCTGTAGTAATACTAGTGTCTCTGTAGTAATACTAGTGTCTCTGTAGTAATAATAGTGTCTCTGTAGTAATTCTAGTGTCTCTGTCTCCTGTCTAGTTTCTCTTCGGTGGATGAAGTTGCCCCCAGTGAGGACAGGCGGTAGGGAGCATGCCAGGGATGTTCCCTATATGCGCTATGGAGCATGCCAGGGAGGTTCCCTATATGCGCTATGGAGCATGCCAGGGAGGTTCCCTATATGCGCTATGGAGCATGCCAGGGAGGTTCCCTATATGCGCTATGGAGCATGCCAGGGAGGTTCCCTATATGCGCTATGGAGCATGCCAGGGATGTTCCCTATATGCGCTACGGTCACACAGCCGTACTGCTGGAAGATACCATCTACATCTGGGGGGGTCGTAACGACACGGAGGGGGCATGCAACGTCCTCTATGCCTTTGACATCAGTAAGTACACTTTAGCGATTGCTTTGTCTATCAGCCATCGTTGATGGTGATGACATCGTGATATCACAAATGATGGTTTAGCATATTTGCACTGCTGGCGTCTGGCAGCACACAATAGGGCGACATGCCAAATGGCCTATTCCCTGTTTGCCACAGCAAAAATGTTCAATACATGTGATAACTAGACTTACAGTGCATTCGGAAAGTATTCAGACCCCTTGACTTTTTTCACATTTTGTTACGTTACAGCCTTATTCATCAATCTACACACAATACCCTATAATGACAAAGCGAAAACAGGTTTTTAGATTTTTTAAAAACATTTATATAAGTATTCAGATCCTTTACTCAGTACTTTGTTGAAGCACCTTTGGCAGTGATAACAGCATAGATTCTTCTTGGGTATGACGCTACAAGCAAATGAATTTACATAACTGTTCAGACCCTTTGCAATGAGACTCGAAATTGAGCTCAGGTGCGTCGTATTTCCATTGATCATCCTTGAGATGTTTCTACAACTTGATTGGAGTCCACCTGTGTTAAATTCAATTGATTGGTCATGATTTGGAAAGGCACACACCTGTCTATATAAGGTCACACAGTTGAAAATGCTTGTCAGAGCAAAAACCAAGCCATGATGTCGAAGGAATTGTCCTTAGAGGTTCGAGAAAGGATTGTGTCGAGGCACAGATCTGGGGAAGGGTACCAAGAAATGTTTGCAGCTTTGAAGGTCCCCTAGAACACAGTGAGCAATCGGGGGAGAATGGCCTTTATCAGGGAGTTGACCAAGAACCCGATGGTCTCTGTGGAGATGGGAGAAGCTTCCAGAAGGACAAGCAGGCCTTTATGGTAGAGTGGCCAGACGGAAGCCACTCCTCAGTAAAAGGCACATGACAACCCGCTTGGAGTTTGCCAAAAGGCACCTAAAGGACTCTGACTGAGAAACAAGATTCTCTGGTCTAATGAAACCAAGATTGAACTCTTTGTCCTGAATGCCAAGCGTCACATCTGGAGGAAACCTGGAACCATCCCTACGGTGAAACATGGTGTTGGCAGCATCATGCTGTGGGGATGTTTTTCAGCGGCAGGGACTGGGAGACTAGTCAGGATCGAGGCAAAGATGAAGTACAGAGAGATCCTTGATGAAAACCTGCTCCACGGTGATCAGGACCTCAGACTGGGGTGAAGGTTCACCTGCCAACAGGACAACGACACTAAGCACACAGCCAAGACAACGCAGGAGTGGCTTCGGGACAAGTCTCTGAATGTCCTTGAGTGGCCCAGCCAGAGCCCGGACTTGAACCCGATCTAACTTCTCTGGAGAGACCTGAAAATAGCTGTGCAGTGATGCTCTCCATCCAACCTGACAGAGCTTGAGAGGATCTGCAGAGAAGAATGGGAGAAACTTCCCAAATTCAGGTGTGCCAAACTTGTAGCGTCATACCCAAGAATACTCGAGGCTGTAATTGCTGCCAAAGGTGCTTCAACATAGTACTGAGTAAAGGGCCTGAATACTTATGTAAATGTAATATTTCCAGCGGTTTTAAAAATACATTTGCAAACATTTCTACAAACCTGTTTTTGCTTTGTCATTATGGGGTATTGTGTGTAGAAATAGGGAAAAAAACAATTTAATCAATTTTACAATAAGGCTGTAATGTAACAAAATGTGGAAAAAGTCAAGTGGTCTAAATACTTTCTGAATGCACTACCTACAGTAAATGTGGTAGTTGGACTATTCACATAATGCGAGAGAACAATATAGATTGTAGATAGAGCCTGCCCAGACCCAGCTGTTCTCACAGATTGTAGATGGAGCAGAGGGCACCAAAGCAGAGCAAAATGTCAGAAAGTGCCTAATGTGTTTTTTTCCCTCTCATCACCAATGTGGAATAATCTTGGGCCTTTTGCACCGGACACTCTGTTGTCTGGCTTAGTTTTAAAATCAGAATTTCCCTTTTTCTCCCCAGTCTCCATTTGATTTCAATGTGACTTTTTGGCCTAGGCATAGCTTAGTAGCATAGCCTACTCTTTCATGATCAACCATTGAATGAATCTATAGGCCTAGCGGAGTTCCATCTCAGAAAGTTATTTGTGAATAAAAACCTAGTATAGTAATAATGAGACAGAGAACAAACCTTTGCCACTAATCAAATAAGTTTAAACAAACCTGATACGTTTCTGCTTTACTTAACCAAAGTGTAGGCAAAATAAATTGTGCCGTTTGAAAATCCCTCCTTGCAAACCAATCCCCCAATAGTATAGGCTTACACACAGTTGCAGTAGACTTTACTTTGACAAGTAAACTAATATTCATAATAGATTTTGTGTAAGATTTTTTTCTTCTCAAACAGTACAAACATACACATACAAAAGACAACATTCAGACTAACATCAACGACCTGCCCAGACCTATCTCCATCAACGACCTGCCCAGACCCATCTGTTCTCACCCCTATCTCCATCAACGGCCTGCCCAGACCCATCTGTTCTCACCCCTATCTCCATCAACGGCCTGCCCAGACCCATCTGTTCTCCCCCCTATCTCCATCAACGGCCTGCCCAGACCCATCTGTTCTCACCCCTATCTCCATCAACGACCTGCCCAGACCCATCTGTTCTCACCCCTATCTCCATCAACGACACCTACCCAGACCCATCTGTTCTCACCCCTATCTCCATCAACGACACCTACCCAGACCCATCTGTTCTCACCCCTATCTCCATCAACGGCCTGCCCAGACCCATCTGTTCTCACCCCTATCTCCATCAACGACCTACCCAGACCCATCTGTTCTCACCCCTATCTCCATCAACGGCCTGCCCAGACCCATCTGTTCTCACCCCTATCTCCATCAACGACCTGCCCAGACCCATCTGTTCTCACCCCTATCTCCATCATCGGCCTGCCCAGACCTATCTGTTCTCACCCCTATCTCCATCAACGGCCTGCCCAGACCCATCTGTTCTCACCCCTATCTCCATCAACGACCTGCCCAGACCCATCTGTTCTCACCCCTATCTCCATCAACGACCTGCCCAGACCCATCTGTTCTCACCCCTATCTCCATCAACAACACCTATCCAGACCCATCTGTTCTCCCCCCTATCTCCATCAACAACACCTACCCAGACCCATCTGTTCTCACCCCTATCTCCATCAACGGCCTGCCCAGACCCATCTGTTCTCACCCCTATCTCCATCAACGACCTGCCCAGACCCATCTGTTCTCACCCCTATCTCCATCAACGGCCTGCCCAGACCCATCTGTTCTCCCCCCTATCTCCATCAACAACACCTACCCAGACCCATCTGTTCTCACCCCTATCTCCATCAACGACCGGCCCAGACCCATCTGTTCTCACTCCTATCTCCATCAACGGCCTGCCCAGACCCATCTGTTCTCACCCCTATCTCCATCAACGACCTGCCCAGACCCATCTGTTCTCACCCCTATCTCCATCAACGGCCTGCCCAGACCCATCTGTTCTCACCCCTATCTCCATCATCACACCTACCCAGACCCATCTGTTCTCACCCCTATCTCCATCAACGACCGGCCCAGACCCATCTGTTCTCACCCCTATCTCCATCAACGACCTGCCCAGACCCATCTGTTCTCACCCCTATCTCCATCAACGACCTGCCCAGACCCATCTGTTCTCACCCCTATCTCCATCAACGACCTGCCCAGACCCATCTGTTCTCACCCCTATCTCCATCAACGACCTGCCCAGACCCGGCTGTTCTCACCCCTATCTCCATCAACGACCTGCCCAGACCCATCTGTTCTCACCCCTATCTCCATCAACGACACCTACCCAGACCCATCTGTTCTCACCCCTATCTCCATCAACGGCCTGCCCAGACCCATCTGTTCTCACCCCTATCTCCATCATCACACCTACCCAGACCCATCTGTTCTCACCCCTATCTCCATCAACGGCCTGCCCAGACCCGGCTGTTCTCACCCCTATCTCCATCAACGGCCTGCCCAGACCCATCTGTTCTCACCCCTATCTCCATCAACGGCCTGCCCAGACCCATCTGTTCTCACCCCTATCTCCAACAACGACCTGCCCTGACCCATCTGTTCTCACCCCTATCTCCATCAACGGCCTGCCCAGACCCATCTGTTCTCACCCCTATCTCCATCAACGACACCTGCCCAGACCCATCTGTTCTCACCCCTATCTCCATCAACGGCCTGCCCAGACCCGGCTGTTCTCACCCCTATCTCCATCAACGACCTGCCCAGACCCGGCTGTTCTCACCCCTATCTCCATCAACGACCTGCCCAGACCCGGCTGTTCTCACCCCTATCTCCATCAACGGCCTGCCCAGACCCATCTGTTCTCACCCCTATCTCCATCATCACACCTACCCAGACCCATCTGTTCTCACCCCTATCTCCATCAACGACCTGCCCAGACCCATCTGTTCTCACCCCTATCTCCATCAACGACCTGCCCAGACCCATCTGTTCTCACCCCTATCTCCATCAACGACCTGCCCAGACCCATCTGTTCTCACCCCTATCTCCATCAACGACCGGCCCAGACCCGGCTGTTCTCACCCCTATCTCCATCAACGACCTGCCCAGACCCATCTGTTCTCACCCCTATCTCCATCAACGACCGGCCCAGACCCGGCTGTTCTCACCCCTATCTCCATCAACGGCCTGCCCAGACCCGGCTGTTCTCACCCCTATCTCCACACACTTAGAAAAAAGGGTTCCAAAAGGGTTTTGCGGCTGTCGCCATAGGATAAATAGTATGAAAAATGTATGCACTCACTAACTGTAAGTCGCTCTGGATAAAAGCGTCTGCTAAATGACTAAATGTAAAAAATTTAACTATTTTGGGTTCCATGTAGAACCCTCTGTGGAAAGGGTTCTACATGGAACCTAAAAGGGTTCTACCTGGAACCAAATGGGGTTCTCCTGTGGGACAGCCGAAGAACCCTTTTTGGTTCTAGATGGCAACTTTTTTTCTAAGAGTCCGTGCTTGCAGTACTCTGTGCTACATGTCCTCACATTGCACCATTTGGTTCCTCTCCGTCGCCCATGCTCTTTCAATATTTAGATAATGAAGCATATTTTTTATCCATTGTCTTAACGATGGAGAATCAGTTGATTTCCAGTTAAGTATATGTTTTTTCAAGATGAGTGATGAGAAGAGATTGGACCAGCCCATCAGGTATCTCACTACACCCCCATATTCCATGTCTTGAAATATGCAGACAGACGGATTAAAAGTACATTTCCATTGTAATACTTCTGACAGCCAATTTTATAACTCTGCCCATAACGTTGGGACTTTAAAGCATTCCCAGAAAGAATGGGTCATTGAATTATTGTTAGTTTTACACTTAAGACATGTCTCTTGTATAATACATTCTATACATTAGTTTATATTTATTTAGCGCACATTTTCGTTAACTGTAATTGAGTTAGTTATGCTCCAACTTTGTATATTTGTGACACATTTCAGGAAACTAGGCATATGTCGCGCGTCACTACTTCACAGGAGAGGCATTTGAATGTAAACATGTATTTTTTTAATCAAAATGCATTTTGGGGTGAAATGCCTTCTGGAACATGTGAACTTTCATGTGTCTTAATAACAAACTTGTATTCCACATAAATGTGCCTTTAGAGGCCATGCAATTCAGTACTCATCTCGAAAACAAAAGCAATTTAGGTCAAAAGAGTTTATACTAAGAAAGGAAATAGAAAGTCTAACAGAACAGATAGATGGCAATAAAAACTGTAACATAGAGGCTCAGAATAAATTAGAGAAAAAACAAAAAGAAATGGAAAAACTTATTCAAGAAAGATCAAGTGTAATATATTATAAAAATAAAGCAAACTGGATGGAATATGGGGAAAAATGCACAAAATTCTTTTTTAATCTTCAACATAGGAATGCTACCAAAAAGAACTTAATGAAACTGGTTACAATTGACGGAGTCACCCATAATTCACCTAATGATATTTTGAAGGAAGAAACAAAGTATTTTAAGCATTTGTTTTCTTTTCAGTCGCCTCCATCTCCTCTAACTGAAGCTAATTGTAGAGATTTTTTTCCTATTGATAATGTCAAATTAACAGCCACACAGAAAGACTCATGTGAAGGTGAAATTACAGAGGAGGAACTTCTGGATGCAATTAAAGACTTTAAGTCCGGGAAAACTCCAGGGTTGGATGGCATACCAACCTTTTTTGATATACTAAGAGGACCGTTATTAGCATGTTTTAACCACTCCTATGTAAATGGTAGATTATCTGACACTCAAGAAGAAAGGTCTGATCTCATTATTACTGAAACAGGATACAAGTGGAAAATATAAAGATCCAGTCCATTTACAAAATTGGAGGCCCCTTAGACTTCAGTGTTGTGATGCAAAAATCCTAGCAAAATGTATAGCGCATAGAATTAAAAAGGTATTGTCGGATATTATTCATTCTAATCAGACAGGTTTTTTACATGGAAGATACATTGGAGATAATATAAGGCAAGTATTGGAAACAATAGAACACTATGGAAAATATGGGAAACCAGGCCTGCTATTCATAGCAGACTTCGTTAAGGCATTTGATAAAGTTCGACTGGAATTTATATATAAATGCCTGGAGCATTTCAATTTTGGAGAATCTCTTATAAAATGGGTCAAAATCATGTATAGTAACCCTAGGTGTAAAATAGTAAATAATGGCTATTTCTCAGAAAGTTTCAAACTGTCAAGAGGAGTGAAACAAGGTTGTCCACTATCGGCATATCTATTTATTGTGGCCATCGAGATGTTAGCTATTAAAATCAGATCCAATAATAATATCAGAGGATTAGAAATACAGGGCTTAAAAACAAAGGTGTCATTGTACGCAGATGATTCATGTTTTCTTTTAGATCCACAACTAGAATCCCTCCACAGCCTCATAGAGGATCTAGATAAATTTTCTAACCTCTCTGGATTAAAACCAAATTATGACAAATGTACTATATTACGTATTGGATCACTAAAAAATACAATTTTTACATTACCATGTAGTTTACTAATAAAATGGTCTGATGGTGATGTGGATATACTCAGAATACATATCCCAAAGGAAATAAATGATCTCACTTCAATACATTTTAATAGAAAGTTAGCAAAAATAGATAAGATCTTACTACCATGGAAAGGAAAATACCTGTCAATTTGTGGAAAAATCACCCTGATTAACTCTTTAGTATTATCCCAGTTTACCTATTTGCTTATGGTCTTGCCTACGCCTAGCAAACAGTTTTTTAAATTATGTGAGAAAAAAATATTCAATTTTATTTGGAACGGCAAGCCAGACAAAATTAAAAGAGCATATTTATATAATGAATATGAATTCGGAGGACAGAAATTATTAAATATTAAAGCATTAGACCTATCACTAAAATCTTCAGTCATCCAAAAGTTATACTTAAATCCGAACTGGTTCTCAAGCAAATTAGTAAGATTGTCTCACCCACTGTTCAAGAAAGGCCTTTTTCCCTTTATTCAGATTACAACCTCTCACTTTCAGTTATTTGAAAAGGAAATAATCTCCCAAATGTCACTATTTCTAAAACAAGCCATAGAAAGTTGGTTGCAATTTCAATTTAATCCTCCAGAAACGACAGAACAAATAATGCAACAAATATTGTGGTTAAATTCAAATATACTAATTGACAAAAAACCTTTATTTTTTGACAGAATGTTTAAAAAAGGTATAATCTTCGTAAATGATATCATCGGTAGGACTGGTGGAGTTATGTCGCACATGCAGCTAACAAAAACATATGGAAATGTCTGCTCTACCCAAAATTACAACCAAATAATTGCAGCCTTACCGCAAAAGTGGAAGAGGAAAGTTGAAGGGGGAGAAAGTAAGGAACTTGTCTGTCGGCCTTGCATTAAAGAACATAATTGGTTAAGGAAAACTGTGATAAATAAAAAAGTATATCAGTTTCACTTAAGGACCAAAGGATTGACAGCAGTCCCATATAGATTGCAAAATAGTTGGGAAGAGATCTTTGACGTACCGATCCCATGGCATAGTGTTTATGAACTGACACGCAAAACGACACCGGATTCAAAAATTAGAATCTTTCAATTTAAATTATTATATAAAATTCTTGCTACCAATAGAATGTTATTTATATGGGGGATACAATCTTCCCAGCTCTGCAGATTTTGCTGTGAAGAGATAGAATCATTAGATCATTTGTTTTGGTTCTGTCCATTTGTAGCTTGTTTTTGGACACAGGTCCAGGAATGGCTAAAGGATTGCAATATTTACCTGGAACTAACCTTGCAGATAGCATTACTGGGTGATCTGAAAAGTCATAGTCAATCAATCAATAATATAATAATACTTTTAGCAAAAATGTTTATTTTTAATTCACAATCTGTAGAAGCAATGAGAATAGAAAGGTTCAGAACTTTTGTAAAACATCACAGTACGGTTGAAATATATATGGCAAATAGAAATCCTATATGGATGGTGTTAAGAGATAGATGGGAGGTATTGAATAGAGTTGAAGGGTGGGACTAATAACAAATAACAACAAATAATAACAAAGTTGGCTAATAATGTAAGCATACTGTGTCCATAATAAGTATATAGGTTGTATGTTGGGAGCTTTTGGGAAAGAGCACAGTTAGAAAGATATGGCATTTAGAAGCAAACCGGATGGACATCATGAAAATGATCGGAGAGGTTGAGAGTAGAAGAAGTTCAGGAGCAAAAAAATAAATAAATAAATATATATATATATATATAGATATAGAATTATTGTAAAATTAACTCTGTCCATAAGGTGTAGATAGTAAGTATAGACCGGAAGTAGAGGCCTGGGCGTTGTTGTTCACTAATTTACTCCAAGTAGGGAAAGGATGGTGGGGTTGAAAAGTAATAAAGGGGAATATATATATAAAAATAAAAAAAACATGGGGGATTGGAAGTGATGCAGACAATTACATTGATAGAAGATACAATCTATCTGCAATATTAAGCTGATCCATCCCCCCAGAAAAAAAACAAAAAAAAAAACAACAACTTGTATGCCATCTGTAAATACGAATACAATTGTTAAATTACGAGCCTAGTTGGTTTAGCCACGGAAAAAGACAGGAACCTTCCCACTAGCCATGATTGGCTGAGATAATGGGTGGGCTGGACATGCCGAGCGATGAGTTTGGATTGGTCTGCCATGTAAGCATGCTTATAATATAATAATAATAATATGCCATTTAGCAGACGCTTTTATCCAAAGCGACTTACAGTCATGCGTGCATAAATTTGTGTATGGGTGGTCCTGGGGATCGAACCCACTACCTTGGCGTTACAAGCGCCGTGCTCTACCAGCTGAGCTACAGAGGACCACATGCTTCTGTCTATAACGTGAGCTGCTCAGTATGTACTGATAATCCTTTCTAACGCTTTTATGAAAGATATCACGAAGAAACAAAAGTGTTGCTAATGTTCTCCACTTTCTGGAGGACCGAGTTTTGAAATCAGTGGAATGTCCAGTGGAAACAGAGTATGATAGCTAAGGAGATGGAGAAAATTCTGGCGTTTGATTGCAAATATGCGGAGGGAGTCGGAAAGAGAACACACAGAAGGCTGTTGTATAAAACACCTGTCTCCGGATTACATCTTCAAACCAAGGGCAACCATGGCATCTGTGACAGAGGGAGAAGCGTTCATCCATGTATACAGGTAAGAGAGTCTAGCTAGCTACATTTTCAGATATTATACGTTTTTAATTTTGTCAGTCGTTTTCATTGCAAGTTAAAGCATACTGTTAGCTAGATAGCTAATGTTAGCTAGCTGGATCGCTAGCTAACGTAACGTGTATGATCTGTGTAGTAATATTATTCGTATCTCAAAGCTGTTAGCTAGCTAGCTAACATTAAAACTAGTTGGTTAGCTTCAGCTACCTGCCGATTCATGCAGGGTAGTAACATGAGATGGGATTATGGTTCATTGTTTAGCTAGCTAGCTAGCTACATGTCTAAACAAAATAATCCACTTTGCAATTAACCATTTCACAGTACCGTTTAAACCTTTTGTATCCTGTGCATGTGACAAATACATGTTGATTTTATTTTTTATAGTGTGTGTTTACCAGAGAGTAATGTGAAGAACAACATGACCTGCACCAAAGTGAAATTAGCATATAACGTTAGACCAACGAAGCGGTGTCCAAGTTCTAGAATTCTCTGATAGAATGCCCTACTTTTATTCCATCACAGTCCCAACCGTAAGCTATTTTCTGTAATTAGCTTGCCATTAACTTGTAAATAATGATATTGTTGTGAGTTTGTTTTCCTGTAATAATGAATACAAATGAGCTAAAGTTAAGACGTTGTCAGCTATGATATGGTCATTATCTGAACTGGCTAGCCAGCTAACTTAATGTTAGCTAGCTACAGTTGAAGTCGGAAGTTTACATATCTACAATGTAGAAAATAGTAAAAATAAAGAAAAACCCTTGAATGAGTAGGTGTGTCCAAACTTTTGACTGGTACTGTATGTATAATGTATATACAGTTGAAGTCGGAAGTTTACATACACCTTAGCCAAATACATTTAAACTCAGTTTTTCACAATTCCTGACATTTAATCCTAGTAAAATGCCCTGTCTTAGGTCAGTTAGGATCACCACTTTATTTTAAGAATGTGAAATGTCAGAATAATAGTAGAGAGAATGATTTATTTCAGCTTTTATTTCTTTCATCACATTCCCAGTTGGTCAGAAGTTTACATACACTCAACTAGTATTTGGTAGCATTGCCTTTAAATTATTTAACTTTGGTCAAACATTTTGGGTAGCCTTCCACAAGCTTCCCACAATAAGTTGGGTGAATTTTGGCCCATTCCTCCTGACAGAGCTGGAGTAACTGAGTCAGGTTTGTAGGCCTCCTTGCTCGCACACGCTTTTTCAGTTCTGCCCACACATTTTCTATAGGATTGAGGTCAGGGCTTTGTGATGGGCACTCCAATACCTTGACTTTGTTGTCCTTAAGCCATTTTGCCACAACTTTCAAATCAAAATCAAATCAAATCAAATTTTATTGGTCACATGCGCCGAATACAACAGGTGCAGACATTACAGTGAAATGCTTACTTACAGCCCTTAACCAACAGTGCATTTATTTTAAACAAAAAAAGTAAAAATAAAACAACAACAAAAAAAGTGTTGAGAAAAAAAAGAGCAGAAGTAAAATAAAGTGACAGTAGGGAGGCTATATATACAGGGGGGGTACCGTTGCAGAGTCAATGTGCGGGGGCACCGGCTAGTTGAGGTAGTTGAGGTAATATGTACATGTGGGTAGAGTTAAAGTGACTATGCATAAATACTTAACAGAGTAGCAGCAGCGTAAAAAGGATGGGGTGGGGGTGCAGTGCAAATAGTCCGGGTAGCCATGATTAGCTGTTCAGGAGTCTTATGGCTTGGGGGTAGAAGCTGTTGAGAAGTCTTTTGGACCTAGACTTGGCACTCCGGTACCGCTTGCCGTGCGGTAGCAGAGAGAACAGTCTATGACTAGGGTGGCTGAAGTCTTTGACAATTTTGAGGGCCTTCCTCTGACACCGCCTGGTATAGAGGTCCTGGATGACAGGAAGCTTTGCCCCAGTGATGTACTGGGCCGTACGCACTACCCTCTGTAGTGCCTTGCGGTCGGAGGCCAAGCAGTTGCCATACCAGGCGGTGATGCAACCAGTCAGGATGCTCTCGATGGTGCAGCTGTAGAATTTTTTGAGGATCTGAGGACCCATGCCAAATCTTTTTAGTCTCCTGAGGGGGAATAGGCTTTGTCGTGCCCTCTTCACGACTGTCTTGGTGTGTTTGGACCATGATAGTTCGTTGGTGATGTGGACACCAAGGAACTTGAAGCTCTCAACCTGTTCCACTACAGCCCCGTCGATGAGAATGGGGGCGTGCTCAGTCCTCTTTTTTTTCCTGTAGTCCACAATCATCTCCTTTGTCTTGGTCACGTTGAGGGAGAGGTTGTTGTCCTGGCACCACACGGCCAGATCTCTGACCTCCTCCCTATAGGCTGTCTCATCGTTGTCGGTGATCAGGCCTACCACTGTTGTGTCGTCGGCAAACTTAATGATGGTGTTGGAATCGTGCCTGGCCATGCAGTCATGGGTGAACAGAGAGTACAGGAGGGGACTGAGCACGCACCCCTGAGGGGCCCCCGTGTTGAGGATCTGTGTGGCAGATGGTGTACCTCCCTACACGGGGGCGGCCTCAGAAGTCAGGATCC